>JANJGN010000102.1:167507-186261 GCA_026770705.1 Isurus oxyrinchus | reverse complement strand
CCTGACCCAGTTCAGAACTTCTCCTGCATCAACCTAGACTGCAGCTGGAATTGGAATTTGAGCCTCTCAGACGAGCAAGATCTAGCACTTTACAGGAGGCATTCCCACAGGCTGACACTCACTCATACATACACACACACACATACATACACACACACACACACACACACACACACACACACAGGCGGGCACACGGGGAGAGAGGCAGACACACGCAGGCAGACAGATGCGCGCGCACAGGCAGACAGATGCGCGCGCACAGGCAGACAGATGCGCGCGCACAGGCAGACAGATGCGCGCGCACAGGCAGACAGATGCGCGCGCACAGGCAGACAGATGCGCGCACGCGCGCACAGGCAGACAGATGCGCGCACGCACACACAGGCAGACAGATGCACGCACGCACACACAGGCAGACAGATGCGCGCACGCACACACAGGCAGACAGATGCGCACACGCACACACAGGCAGACAGATGCGCACACGCACACACAGGCAGACAGATGCACATGCACACAGGCAGACAGGCGCACATGCACACAGGCAGACAGGCGCACATGCACACAGGCAGACAGGCGCACACACTTCTTAGACAAAGCTAGGTATCAAGGATGACTTGCTCCCACTCCAATTCAATGGGTTTTGAGTGCAATGTGCGATCTGCAGGCTCTGCCACAGGCAGGCCAGTGGTGCTTGAAGGGTTGGGGAGACATGCTGTCTGGAAGTTTGTGCACTCCCTCCGATGCCTCCACTTCACCTCCGCACGTCCCCAGCGAAGTCGCTTGATGTGTCCGGTCGGCGCTCTCCCGAATGAACCTTCCCCATTTCGGTCAGTCACAAGCCAACGAGTCGGCAGGAGGTGTCTGACCTCTTCAGGGATGCTTTGAGGGCACCCCTCTAAGAGCTTTCACTGTCCTCCTGGGAGACTCCCGCCACGACCATACGGAGCAGTAGCTTCGGGAGTCCAGTGTCGGGCGCACGGTTAACACGTCCCGCCCAGCGGAGCTGGTTTTGAGTGATTAGCACTTCGACGCTGGGGGCGATGGCTGGGCAGGGGACGGTGTTGTCGGACCACCTTTCTGGCCACCGGATTCGGAGGACCTAGCGATGGCCCTGCTGCTGGTAACTCTCCAGAGAGTCGAGGCTCCTGCTGTAGACAGTCCATGTCTCTGAAGCATAAGCGAGCGCAGAACAAACGCGGACACATACACGCGTGTGAGCACACGTGTGCGCGTTTATTCTGCGTCCGCACGTGACACGCCCGCACACGCAGACACACACAGGGGTCACTCGAGACCTGATCTTCTCTCTCTCCCTCTCCTGAAGACAGGGCAGCACCCTCACACCAACCCCCCCCCAACCGCAATCAGCCCGAGGGAGAGGGGATATAGCTGCGCTGCTGGCCCACACGGGGGACTGAGTGACACCCCGCGCAAGGTGAACGGTTTCGGCTTGCCCCCCCCCCACTTTCCGCCAACGCCCGGCCCCCCCCCACCCCCACCCCATTACCTCCATCCGGTCCAGGGTGGTGCGGCTGCTCCGGATGCTGTTACTGTAAGTCCGGAAACTGCTCTGCTCAGACAGGGGGCCGTAGCGCTGGGCCAGGAGCTGGCTGCGGAGCTTCAGGTACTGGCGCCTCAGGAGAGGGTCGAAGCCACCCTTGGCATTCTCCCGCAGCAGCTGGCTACGCCGGCGGATGTACTGCGTGCGGAACTGCGGGAAGTTGGAGGTCCGGTACGCGTTATACCTAGGGAGAGCAGGAGGCGAGAGAGAGAGAGAGAGTGAGAAAGGGAGATCCCACAGGCCCTGCCAAGTCTTCAGGGAGTTGTGGGGCCTCTGCAGGAGCACAGGACCATCTGCAAGAGAGAGGAACAAAAAGCTAACAGAGAGCCACAATCACATTCCGGAGGAACGGTGTGTCCCCGCCCCCACCGGCATCCGGCACAATTTTAAAGGGCAAGTTGGGAATTGTTCAGTCCCGCCTGACTGTGATCCTGAAACAATCCCAGGATCTTCATCGGGTCTCTGGTCGCAGATGCTCAGAGCGCTCACTTCCACAGGGCAACGGTGGAGAGGTGGATGGCATACCTGTAATTATTCACTGTGAAATGGCTCTGTGTGTCACACTTGAGTCGGAGGGTCAGTGCCGAGGGAGCGCCGCACTGTCGGAGGATCAGTGCCAAGGGAGCGCCGCACTGTCGGAGGGTCAGTGCTGAGGGAGCGCCGCACTGTGGGAGGGTCAGTGCTGAGGGAGCGCCGCACTGTCAGAGGATCAGTGCTGAGGGAGCGCCGCACTGTCGGAGGGTCAGTGCTGAGGGAGCGCCGCACTGTCGGAGGGTCAGTGCTGAGGGAGCGCCGCACTGTCGGAGGGTCAGTACTGAGGGAGCGCCGCACTGTCGGAGGGTCAGTGCTGAGGGAGCGCCGCACTGTCGGAGGGTCAGTACTGAGGTCAACAGAGTGAAGACAAAGCATCTATTGGTGTTATAAAATTCATACC
Organism: Isurus oxyrinchus; assembly: GCA_026770705.1. Taxonomy (NCBI): domain Eukaryota; kingdom Metazoa; phylum Chordata; class Chondrichthyes; order Lamniformes; family Lamnidae; genus Isurus; species Isurus oxyrinchus. The sequence goes on along the minus strand of JANJGN010000102.1, from coordinate 183,763 downwards.
CTCAAGGGTAGAATACTTCCAGGGCTACTGGGCCAATTGCACAGGGTTTTGGTGAGACCACATCTGGACTAACCGTGCGCAGTTTTGGTCTCCACATTTAAGGAAGGATAGACTTGCATCGGAGGCGGGTACAGGGAAGGTTCACTCGATTGGTCCCTGGGATGAGGTGGGGGCAGGGGGGGGGGGGTGGTTGCCCTATGATGAGAGGTTGAGTAAACTGGGCCGATGTTCTCTGGAGTTCAGCAGAATGAGAGGCGATTGCATTCGGACGTACAAGATTCTGAAGGGGTTTGACAGGGCGGGCGCGGAGAGATTGTTTCCCCTGCTCGGGGGGGGGGCGGGATCTAAAACACAAGGCGAGGGGGGGCACAGATTCAGGATAAGGGGCTGATCATTTCGGACTGAGATGAGGAGGAGTTTCTTCACTCAAAGGGTTGTGAATCTCTAGAATTCCCTCCCCCAGAGGGTTGTGGATGCTCCATCGTTGAAGACATTTAAGGCCGGGATAGACGGATTTTTGGTATCTCGGGGAATCGAGGGATATGGGACAGAGGGCGGGAAAGTGGGAGTTGAAGCCCAAGATCGTACTGAATGGGGAAGCAGGCTTGACGGGCCGAATGGCCCACTCACGCTCCTGTTTCTTGAGAGACAGAGGGCGGGAGCACTTTCAAAGAGCCACAATGGGCCTGAACTGGCCTCTGTTAAAGCAGGGTCACACTCCCCTATGGGAGACTGAGATGCCGCAGAGCACGGAGGAAGCAGTGGAGAGATTGGGGGTTGGGGGGATGGGGGCATGAATGAGACGTTGTTGAGCCTCAGTGGAGGGGGTGGGGGCCTGCGACGCGCACACCCGGTTTACCACATCAGACGGGGGCCCTTATTTCCAACCCCCACCCCCACCACACACACTGCCAAGCTGGCATGGCCAAAACCTCACCTGGCATCCACAGCTAACACCTGCTGCCAGACAGCTGCCATCCCACAGGCACTGGCAAGTCTTCAGGGAGTTGTGGGGCCTCTGCAGGAGCACAGGACCATCTGCAAGAGAGAGGAACAAAAAGCTAACAGACAGCCACAATCACATTCTGGAGGAAAGGTGTGTCCCCACCCGGCATCCGGCACAATTTAAAGGGCAAGTTGGGAATTGTTCAGTCCCGCCTGACTGTGATCCTGGAAAAATCCCAGGATCTTCATCGGGTCTCTGATCGCAGATGCTCAGAGCGCCCACTTCCATAGCCACAGGGCAACAGCGGAGAGGTGGACAGTATATCTGTAATTATTCACTGTGAAATGGCTCCATGGGTCACATTCGAGTCGGAGGGGTCAGTGCCGAGGGGGCGCCGCACTGTCGGAGGGTCAGTGCCGAGGAAGCGCCGCACTGTCGGAGGGTCAGTGCCGAGGGGACGCCGCACTGTCGGAGGGTCAGTGCCGAGGGGGCGCCGCACTGTCGGAGGGTCAGTGCCGAGGGAGCGCCGCACTGTCGGAGGGCCAGTGCCGAGGGGGCGCCGCACTGTCGGAGGGCCAGTGCCGAGGGGGCGCCGCACAGTCGGAGGGTCAGTGCCGAGGGGGCGCCGCACTGTCGGAGGGTCAGTGCCGAGGGGGCGCCGCACTGTCGGAGGGTCAGTGCCGAGGAAGCGCCGCACTGTCGGAGGGTCAGTGGGACTGAGTCCCCAGCTGCCCTTTCAGGTCAATGTAAAAGATCCCACGGCCACTATTGGAAGAAGTGCGGGCTGTGGGCGGGGAGTTCACCCCAGTGTCCTACGGCCAATATTTATTCCTCAACCAACATCACTGAAAAACAGGTGATCTGGGTCATTATCACATTGATGTTCATGGGAGCTTGCTGTGCACAAATTGGCTGCTGCATTTCCTACGTTTCAACAGAATTGCAGAGGTACTTCACTGGCTGTGAGGTCATCCTATGCTGGTGAAAGGCAGAATTGGCCTCTTTCTTTCAGCTAAAAACAAAGGTCAATGGGTGGATGAAGTCTGGCTCACTCAACCCCCTCCCCAACCCTGGTGGGATGGTCCTGAGGCTAAATGCAGCAGCTGGGTGCAGCTCGTTCAGCACAGATTCAGAACGCAGCCTCGAGGACACTTCAATCTAGTCACCACATGTACAGCAGGCTGCACGTTTCAACCCATGCCCTGGGGGTGGGGGTGGGGGGGGGGGGGGGGGGGGGGGGGCGTGCATGCTGCCTTCTCTCACTTTCTAGAATAGAGTTGGAGCCCGTGAGGAGCCCCAAAACTCTCAAAGGGCTTTTGAAAGACATTTGCAGGCCCTCAAACTCTCCAAACCTGTGCAATTCTCCAACTGACTGTTTTGTTTATCGACAGGGCAAAAAAATCAATTGATTCATTCATTTAAGGGACGTGAGCATCACTGGCTAGGCCAGCGTTTACTGCCCATCCTGAATTGCCCCTAAGCAGGTGTTGGTGAGTTGCCTTCTTGAAAACAACTGAGTGGCTTGCTAGGGCCTCTCGTGGGGTGGGGTGGGGTGGGCGGACTGATTGCATTTGTAACAGCAGGCTCAGTCACGGTCCCCTGCCCCCTCCTCCCATCACACGCTGATTACTCCCGAGCGCAAATCAAGACACTCCCAAGGGTGTGTACGGGCAAAATCTAAAACACCGTCCGAGGCACATGCAAATCAAAGATGGGCCGAAGCCGGCGCAGACAGAGCGGCCGACGCAGATGAATTCCGTGACAAATCGCTTCCAGTGAAGCCATGAGACAAAAGGCCAGGTTATGGGAAAGCCACGGAAAATCATGGGGGCAGCTGGTCATCCTGCAGGACAGAGAGCTATACGAACATTACTATGAGCCAAGGGTCTGTCTCCAGGCTGAGTGCACATGATGATCATGATTTTTTAAATTCATTCCTGGGATTTGGGCATCACTGGCTAGGCCTAGTTGCCCCTTGAGAAGGTGGTGGTGAGCTGCCTTCTTGAATCACTGAAGTCCGTGTGGTGTAGGTACACCCACAGCGCTGTTAGGGAGGGGGGGTTCCAGGATTTTGACCCAGCGACAGTGAAGGAACAGCCGCTATATATTCCGAAGTCAGAATAGTACCCTGGGTTCGGAGGGGAACTTCCAAGTCCTGGTGTTCCCATGTGTCTGTTGCCCTGGTCCTTCTAGATGGTAGTGGTCGTGGGTTTGGGCGGTGCTGTCGAAGGAGCCTTGGCAAGTTGCTGCAGTGCATCTTGTAGATGGTACACACACTGCTGCCCCTGTGCGTCGGTGGTGGAGGGAGGGAATGTTTGTGGACGGGGTGTCGATCAAGCGGGGGCTGCTTTGTCCTGGACGGTGTCGAGCTTCTTGAGTGTTGTGGGAGCTGCACTCGTCCAGGCAAGTGGGGAGTATCCCCATCACACTCCTGACTTGTGCCTTGTAGATGGTGGACAGACTTTGGGGAGTCAGGAGGTCAGTTACTCTCCACAGGATTCCCAGCCTCTGACCTGCTCTTGTAGCCACAGTATTCATATGGCTGGGCCCAGTTCAGTTTCTGGTCAATGGTAACCTCCCCAGGGTGTTCCGAGAGATAGATGCATTTTGGATTTAAAAGTTAAAGAAAAATGGGGAAAAAAATGATAAACTAAATAACTGATTAAATAATTCATCACACCAACATAACCAGGTTCCCACTTCCTGTATCACTCACAACAATGTAGTGGTCAAGGAAGAGGCACTTCCGCATTTTCAGTCTATTTCCGGCGAATGTCCCGCCCCCTTCTCCTCCTTTGATTGGCCTGCTCTCACGGCGCCGCCATTTGGTTCAGCAGCGTGCCCATCAAGTGGAGATGGCCAGTTAATTGGTAACCTCCACCGACGGGCGTACCCCCAACGGCGCTGATTGGTCCAGCCGCACGTCCATCAAACCAGTGCGGCCAGCTAATTGGCGGGCCGCGCCCCGGCTTCAAAGATAATGGTAATAAACGAGAGCCGTGCATTCTTTTTCGGTTTCGGTGAATAGAAACGTTGCGATTTTATGTTAATAAATACATTTTAATTGAAAAAAAAAACCTCACCTTTTTCCCCCCCAATCCAGATCGGGCCTGAGGGCCCCACGGCGAAGCTTCGCCGCTCCGGCTGACAGCCTCGGGCCGAACTGCGGCTGCGCGTACGGAGACCGCACCCTTGTCACGTGCCCTTGAGTGGGCAGTGCCCAGTCACGTGCCACCTTGCCCTCACGGGAAAAATCATCCCTGCTCACCGGCTTCTTTCCCTCACCGGAAACGGCTCAGGGAACGCCGGGGGGGGGGGGCTCGGGATTGCCGGCTGGCCCCGCCCCCTCCCAGTTGCCAAGGGGAAGCGCGGCCTTAGTTACCGACCTCCCCTCCCCCTAGAAGCCTGACTCAGGTAATGTGGAGGATAATTGGGGTGGGGGTGCACAGCTCTTATGAAATAAAACTAATATTTTATGTTATTTTTACAAATGTTTTATTTTTGTTAAAAGCTATTTTAACCTGCAATATGTAATTATTTCCCCTCTTTCCCAGGCTATTGGGGGGTGACATCATGGTGGTGTAGTGGCAATATCACTGGACTAGTAATGTATAGGCCCAGGGAGCGTGGGTTCCAGTCCCGCCACTGCAGCTGGTGAAATTTACATTCAATTATGAATCTAGAATAGAATAGTGACCATCAAGCTATCGTCAACCGTCGTAGAAAAATAATGCCCCTTAGGGAAGGAAATCTGCTCCCCTCACCCAGTTACCTGGCTTACGTGTGAGTCCCGATCCTACGTGGCTGACTCTTAACTGCCCTTCTGAGATGGCCCCGAGCAAGTTCAAGGGCAAAAAACAAAAAAAAAAACTGCGGATGCTGGAAATCCAAAACAAGAACAGAATTACCTGGGAAAAACTCAGCAGGTCCGGCAGCATCGGCGGAGAAGAAAAGAGTTGACGTTCCGAGTCCTCGTGACCCTTCGATAGAACTTGAGTTTGAGTCCAAGAAAGTGTTGAAATATAAGCTGGTTTAAGGTGGGGGGGTGGATGGGGGGGGGGGGGGGCGGAGAGAGAGAGAAGTGGAGGGGGGGTGTGGTTGTAGGGACAAACAAGCAGTGATAGAAGCAGATCATCAAAAGATGTCAACAGCAAAAGAACACATAGGTGTTAAAGTTGGTGATATTATCTAAACGAATGTGCTAATTAAGAATGAATGGTAGGGCACTCAAGGTATAGCTCTAGTGGGGGTGGGGAGAGCATAGAAGATTTTAAAATATTTAAAAATAATGGAAATAGGTGGGAAAAGAAAAATCTATATAATTTATTGGAAAAAAAAGGAAGGGGGAAACAGAAAGGGGGTGGGGATGGGGGAGGGAGCTCACGACCTAAAGTTGTTGAATTCAATATTCAGTCCGGAAGGCTGTAAAGTGCCTAGTCGGAAGATGCGGTGTTGTTCCTCCAGTTTGCGTTGGGCTTCACTGGAACAATGCAGCAAGGCAAGGACAGACATGTGGGCAAGAGACTCAGGTAATGTGGAGGATAATTGGGGTGGGGGTGCACAGCTCTTATGAAATAAAACTAATATTTTATGTTATTTTTACAAATGTTTTATTTTTGTTAAAAGCTATTTTAACCTGCAATATGTAATTATTTCCCCTCTTTCCCAGGTTATTGGGGGGTGACATCATGGTGGTGTAGTGGCAATATCACTGGACTAGTAATGTATAGGCCCAGGGAGCGTGGGTTCCAATCCCGCCACTGCAGCTGGTGAAATTTACATTCAATTATGAATCTAGAATAGAATAGTGACCATCAAGCTATCGTCAACCGTCGTAGAAAAATAATGCCCCTTAGGGAAGGAAATCTGCTCTCCTCACCCAGTTACCTGGCTTACGTGTGAGTCCCGATCCTACGTGGCTGACTCTTAACTGCCCTTCTGAGATGGCCCCGAGCAAGTTCAAGGGCAAAAAACAAAAAAAAAACTGCGGATGCTGGAAATCCAAAACAAGAACAGAATTACCTGGGAAAAACTCAGCAGGTCCGGCAGCATCGGCGGAGAAGAAAAGAGTTGACGTTCCGAGTCCTCGTGACCCTTCGACAGAACTTGAGTTCGAGTCCAAGAAAGAGTTGAAATATAAGCTGGTTTAAGGGGGGGGGGCGCGGAGAGAGATAGAGAGAGAGAAGTGGAGGTGGGGTGTGGTTGTAGGGACAAACAAGCAGTGATAGAAGCAGATCATCAGAAGATGTCAACAGCAAAAGAACACATAGGTGTTAAAGTTGGTGATATTATCTAAACGAATGTGCTAATTAAGAATGGATGGTAGGGCACTCAAGGTATAGCTCTAGTGGGGGTGGGGGGGCATAGAAGATTTTAAAATATTTAAAAATAATGGAAATAGGTGGGAAAAGAAAAATCTATATAATTTATTGGAAAAAAAAGGAAGGGGGAAACAGAAAGGGGGTGGGGATGGGGGTGGGAGCTCACGACCTAAAGTTGTTGAATTCAATATTCAGTCCGGAAGGCTGTAAAGTGCCTAGTCGGAAGATGAGGTGTTGTTCCTCCAGTTTGCTTTGGGCTTCACTGGAACAATGCAGCAAGGCAAGGACAGACATGTGGGCAAGAGAGCAGGGTGGAGTGTTAAAATGGCAAGCGACAGGGAGGTTTGGGTCATTCTTGCGGACAGACCGTAGGTGTTCTGCAAAGCGGTCGCCCAGATTACGTTTGGTCTCTCCAATGTAGAGGAGACCACATTGGGAGCAATGAATGCAGTAGACTAAGTTGGGGGAAATGCAAGTGAAATGCTGCTTCAATTGAAAGGAGTGTTTGGGCCCTTGGACGGTGAGGAGAGAGGAAGTGAAGGGGCAGGTGTTACATCTTTTGTGTGGGCATGGGGTGGTGCCAAAGGAGGGGGTTGAGGAGTAGGGAGTGATGGAGGAGTGGACCAGGGTGTCCTGGAGGGAGCGATCCCTATGGAATGCCGTTAGTGGGGGGTGAAGGGAAGATGTGTTTGGTGGTGACATCATGCTGGAGTTGGCGGAAATGGCGGAGGATGATCCTTTGAATGCGGAGGCTGGTGGGGTGATAAGTGAGGACAAGGGGGACCCTATCATGTTTCTGGGAGGGAGGAGAAGGCGTGAGGGCGGATGCAATTGGGGATGGGCAACAAATTCTGGCCTTGCCACGCCCACACCTTGTGAATGTATAAAGAAAACATATTCCGAAAGTTTTGTAGTGTATTTGAAAGATAAAAATGGTCGCGAAAGATTATAATTTGGCTGTGGGAAAGTAATGGAATTTATTTTTACTGAAGGTGCAGGAACTCCACGTGTCACCTCTGGGCAGCCATCTGCATTTTATTGATCGGTATCTACAGGATGTTAAAAATCTTCCTTCTGCCCTCTCTTCCTGGTCACTTCCCCGCCCTGCCCATTACAAACTCCAGTGCAAACAGTTACGACGGCCAAGCCAGGAGCGAGTGTGCCAGAATTGATGGAGGGCTAGCTTGGTGAAAAATTCAGATCACCCGTCAAGTTTCCTCTTAAAAAACAAGACATTTATTCAGTACGGTTACAAACCTGACACCAATCTCCATTATTGACACCAGTTTATACATCCAATCTAACCCCCTCAAGCCTACTATTCAAGACGTCAGGAAGGCAAAGGGTACTTCAGTGTAAATCTTGAACTTCCTGTCTCCCAGCAGACTGTGGATGCTGACTCAATCCAAATGGTGTAGACCGGGTGTGAGAAATGGATTTTTTAATACATTTTTGGGGGATGTTGTGTTATTCTGTGAAGAAGGGTGTGCATGTGTTTATGATTTAATTAAACTGGGCAGAGATTAATAGGAGGGAGCTTGTCTGGAGGTGGCGGTTAAAACATGAAAAGAATAGAGGTGTTAGGTTTGAGGTACAAGTGAATAGGTTAGATCTAGCATTTACAATTTTAGATACGTTGAACAATTGTCTGAATATCAAAGGGAAGTCAGAGATGACAAGAAACATGTTTGCATCTTGTAGGAGTTCCATAGGTAAATAGAAGTGGGAATGTTATATTTTGTTGACCTGAAAGCAAAGGCAAGATGGAAACATGAAAGATCTAATGTTTGGAAGGATTTGAGTTTCAAAGAGGCGTGAAAACAATGGAACCTGAGATGAAAGGGGAAAAAGGTATTTTAGAGTTACTGTAGCTAGGAGCTTTAGTTGTTGAGCTGTGAGATATAGCTGCGTAGCTGTGGCTGTCAGCTGGGAGAAGATGCGGGCTTGAAACAGCCATCCAGTCAATCCAGTTTTATTTTGAAAATTGGATTTCCACAGCAGAGTGGAAGAAAGTTATAGGTCATGTTTGCCTTGGGTAATATTACTGGATTTTTATAGTTAAACATCTTTTAGGAGTGTTGGCTGGAAGGTGTTCACTTGTGGGTCTGACCAAGTAAAGAGTTTTTGGGGGTAATGTTTTGTAAGACTAATTTTTAACTGTGTAGCTGTAATCTTGTACGCTTAAGTTTTCCTTTATTCTTGTGAATAAAACTTTTACTTTTTAAGATTTAAAATCCCAAAAGTGTTACTGGACTGCTTGCTGCTGAGATCAGTGCGAGTTCTTCTCATTTTCAGAACACAAATAAAGGTGCAGCCCGTAAGCCAAGTCAGGGATTAGGATTGCGCAACAATTAACACCAGCTCTGGTCATAATGCTGGGGTTGGTAGATTTTTTGTTCGGTAAGGTGTTATCGGGGTCATGGAGCTAAGGTAGGTAAATAGAGTTGAGGTACAGGTCATCTGTGATTTAATGGAATGGCTGGAAAATGCTCGAGAGGTTGAGTGACCTCTTCCTGTTCCTAGGAGCGCCATCAGCTTTCATGTGTGGAATACCACTTGCTCATCCGCTTCACTCAAGTGTGGCCAGACTTCAATTGCTTTCGCTCCTGGGAAGGAATCACCGCAGCCACGCTCTGCGATCTCCACTGAGGTCTAAGGCGAGATGTTTGCATGAATATTTTACTCTCTGTCGCCCCTAGGGGCTCCACTGAGTCGAAGGCGAGGCCCTGGTTGAATGAGCAATTTTTCCCTGGCCCTCCCACAGCATTGCCCATGGTCCGCTTTACCAGCTAACCTTAAACAATAAGCTTGCTAGGAATCCAGGTGAATGCATCGTCCTGGTACATCACTGAGGTCAACTTCAGATTGCAGTTTGTTGGGAACTAAGGCACAAACTCTTGCTTTCTTTCTGGGAACTTTTTGTCTTAAATTCGCAGAACTATAGCACAGAAAGGGGCCACGTGCCCTGCGGTGAATATGTAGAATTGTTTAAGTGTCTGTATCACAATGTGATGCCTGTGACAGACATATAATAGCCACACATCCTTTATATACATATTACATCAGGCATCAGCTTTAGACCATAGTCACATCTTTACAGGGATCCTGATAGTTAATCTGTGCCTTCACCTGCACATTGTTCATTTTAACAGCTCCAGAGCTAACAACTCGGGATTCATTCCAAGTGGTGCTCAGTTCCTCTGTTGGATTTATCTTTTTGCTCAGAGGCACCGAGACAAATATGTTGTCCGCAAGCAGTTGCTTATTCATCTTGAAGTCAAACCTATCCAATGGGGCATGTTCAATCCTGCACAGGGTGTCCTCTGTGTCACTGTTGTAAGCTGGGCCCATTCCCAGGGAGAACCCATCGGGTTCTAAGAAGCCACAGTCACTGCTGCCAAGCTCAGCATCGTCTGTCTGTATGGACTTGTGTGACTTGGGATTGGGCACGTCATCACCAGGGTTTCCGCACGGCTCCACTTTTCTAAAGCAGTAGCGAGCCAGCATGCTGATGAAGAACATCTCGACGATGACTGCGTAATTGAAAATTACTGCGAGAGACACAGGAGCAGAGAGTTACTGATGGAATAGGAAAGAGGGTAAGTGCTTTAGGCTTCTCAAACTATTCTTCTCACAGACTATGTACTCAGTCGATCAAGGGGTCAACGCAAACCAAACCCACATAACCCAACTCAGTACAATCCAACACAACTCAAACCAACCCAACAAAGCCCAACCCAACCCAACACGACCCAATCAAATCCAACACAACCCAAACCAACACAACCCAACCAAATCCAACACAACCCAAACCAACACAACCCAACCAAATCCAACACAACCCAATCCAACACAACTCAACCCAACACAACCCAACCCAATCAAATTTAACACAACTCAAACCAACCCAACAAAGCCCAACCCAACCCAACACAATCCAACCAAATCCAACACAACCCAACCGAACACAATCCAACCAAATCCAACACAACCCAACCCAACACGACCCAATCAAATCCAACACAACCCAAACCAACACAACCCAACCAAATCCAACACAACCCAAACCAACACAACCCAACCAAATCCAACACAACCCAAACCAACACAACCCAACCAAATCCAACACAACCCAACCCAACACAACCCAACCCAATCAAATTTAACACAACTCAAACCAACCCAACAAAGCCCAACCCAACCCAACACAATCCAACCAAATCCAACACAACCCAAACCAACACAACCCAAACCAACACAATCCAACCAAATCCAACACAACCCAAACCAACACAACCCAACCAAATCCAACACAACCCAACCCAACACAACTCAACCCAACACAACCCAACCCAATCAAATTTAACACAACTCAAACCAACCCAACAAAGCCCAATCCAACCAAATCCAACACAACCCAAACCAACACAACCCAAACCAACACAATCCAACCAAATCCACACAACCCAAACCAACACAATCCAACCAAATCCAACCCTAACTAACCCAACCCAACCAAATCCAACACAGCCCAACTCAACACAACTCAATCAAATGTAACCCAACTCAACACAACCCAACCCAAATCAAACCAACCCAACACAACACAACCCAAACCAACCAAATGTAACACAGCCCAACCCAAACTCAACACAACCCAACCCAACCAAATCCATCACAGCCCAACCCAAATGAACCAAATCCAGCACAACCCAACCCAACCCAACCAAATCCATCACAGCCCAACGCAAACGAACCAAATCCAGCACAACCCAACCCAACCCAACCAAATCCATCACAGCCCAACTCAAACGAACCAAATCCAACACAACCCTGTCCTTTGGGGGGTTGGGAGGGGGCAGTGATGGTGTATCATTGCACCCCACAACCCTCCCCCCATCCACCACCCTCCCAACACATTCATTCCTCAGCCTGGTTTCCCTTGAAGATCAAAGCCAGCGTTGACGGTGGACTTACTCTGAGAGCGCATGTCAACCGAGAAGGGAGGGAAACAGGGGATTACGTTGAGGGCCCCCATGGTTTCCAGAATGCCACTCTGCAGTCCGAACAGCACCAGGACCACAATGATGCAGATGAACTTCCCCTGGAGGCTGTAGCCATGAAGCGAACTCTTTGTGGCCTTGTAGTACAAGAGGTAGCCATAGAATGAGAGGAACGTGGACACACCAATGATGATGTTGACATAGGAGTTGGGGTTGATGAAAGCGACCTGCAAATGTTAGAGAAATGTCACATCACATGTTCACCATGCAGTACCCCCCTCCCCCCCGCACCCCATTCCCCCTTCCCACCCTCCATCTCATTGCCCTTGTCCAATCCTGGGACCAGCTTGCCCCAGATGACCAGCTCCACCATCTCCCTGTTGTCCCTGCGGTCTGCAATTCCAGATCCTCGCCCCAAAACCACTTCCAGTGGGTGGCATGCCTTATAAAAAATCAAAAAAAAACTGTGGATGCTGGAAATCCAAAACAAAAACAGAATTACCTGGAAAAACTCAGCAGGTCCAGCAGCATCGGCGGAGAAGAAAAGAGTTGATGTTTCGAGTCCTCATGACCCTTCGACAGAACTTGATTTCGAGTCCAAGAAAGAGTTGAAATATAAGCTGGTTTAAGGTGTGTGTGTGGGGGGCGGAGAGATAGAGAGAGAGAGAGGTGGGGGGATGTGTGGTTGTGTGGACAAACAAGCAGTGATAGAAGCAGATCATCAAAAGATGTCGGTGACAATGGTACAATAGAACACATAGGTGTTAAAGTTAAAGTTGGTGATATTATCTAAACAAATGTGCTAATTAAGAATGGATGGTAGGGCACTCAAGGAATAGCTCTAGTGGGGGTGGAGGGAGCATAAAAGATTTTAAAATATTTAAAAATAATGGAAATAGGTGGGAAAAGAAAAATCTACATAATTTATTGGGAAAAAAAAGGGGGAAACAGAAAGGGAGTGGGGATGGCGGAGGGAGCTCACGACCTAAAGTTGTTGAACTCAATATTCAGTCCGGAAATTCAACGAATTCAACAACTTAAGGTCGTGAGCTCCCTCTCCCATCCCCACCCCCTTTCTGTTTCCCCCTTTCTTTTTTTTTCCCAATAAATTATATAGATTTTTCTTTTCCCACCTATTTCCATTATTTTTAAATATTTTAAAATCTTTTATGCTCTCCCCACCGCCACTAGAGCTATACCTTGAGTGCCCTACCATCCATTCTTAATTAGCACATTCGTTTAGATAATATCACCAACTTTAACTTTAACACCTATGTGTTCTATTGTACTGTTGTCGTTGACATCTTTTGATGATCTGCTTCTATCACTGCTTGTTTGTCCACACAACCACACCCCCCCAAACCTCTCTCTCTCTCTATCTCTCCGCCCCCCACACACACACCTGAAACCAGCTTATATTTCAACTCTTTCTTGGACTCGAAATCAAGTTCTGTCGAAGGGTCACGAGGACTCGAAACGTGAACTCTTTTCTTCTCCGCCGATGCTGCCGGACCTGCTGAGCTTTTCCAGGTAATTCTGTTTTTGTTATAAAAAATCAGTTCGGACCAGTAGTCTTATTTCCCAGCTTTTACTGGAGTTCCATTTCAGGGTATAAAAGACCAGTTCGGACCAGTGCTCTTCTTTCCCAGTATTTAGTGGTGTGCCATTTTAAGATGTACAAGACCAGTTCGGACCAGCACTCTTATTTCCCAGTTTTTGCCCGTGTTCAATTTTAAGGTATACAAGACCAGTTCAGAGCAGTGCTCTCCATTCCCAGTTTTTACTGTTTGTTTGATCTGGGTCAGCTGCCCTCCGCTTTGAGACCCCCCCCCCCACCCCGACACTCTATCCCTCTCTACTCTCTCTCTTCACCAGCCACAGCCACACCCTCCTCTCTTTCATATTGTCTCTTCTATAACCCTCTGCTAGGTGGCTGGGTGCACATTCTCTCTGATGGGCTCCTATCTGAGGTGTTTTATGAACCTGAAGACAGTGAGAATGATGGATTGCTGTTGTGCAGTCATCCTCAGTCCTCTTCCACCAATAGAACTGCTTCATCTCACCATTCTTTATACACATAGCCTTCACAAAATCAACCTTACATCCTCTTCCTTGCTTCATGACTATGTGAAATTTAACTCTGTGCTGTAACTGTCCTGTCAGTGTTTGATGGAGACAGTGGAGAATGAGCTTCACTCAGTATCTAACCCAGTGCTGTGCTTGTCCTGGGAGTGTTTGATGGGGACAGTGTAGAGGGAGCTTTACTCTGTATCTCACCCCATGCTGTACCTGTCCTGGGAGTGTTTGATGGGGACAGTGTAGAGGGAGCTTTACTCTGTATCTAACCCCGTGCTGTACCTGTCCTGGGAGTGTTTGATGGGGACAGTGTAGAGGGAGCTTTACTCTGTATCTAAACCCATGCTGTACCTGTCCTGGGAGTATTTGATGGGGACAGTGTAGAGGGAGCTTTACTCTGTATCTAACCCCGTGCTGTACCTATCCTGGGAGTGTTTGATGGGGACAGTGTAGAGGGAGCTTTACTCTGTATCTAACCCCGTGCTGTACCTGTCCTGGGAGTATTTGATGGGGACAGTGTAGAAGGAGCTTTACTCTGTATCTAACCCCGTGCTGTACCTGTCCTGGGAGTGTTTGATGGGGACAGTGTAGAGGGAGCTTTACTCTGTATCTAACCCCGTGCTGTACCTGTCCTGGGAGTGTTTGATGGGGACGGTGTAGAAGGAGCTTTACTCTGTATCTAACCCCGTGCTGTACCTGTCCTGGGAGTGTTTGATGGGGACAGTGTAGAGGGAGCTTTACTCTGTATCTAACCCTGTGCTGTACCTGTCCTGGGAGTGTTTGATGGGGACGGTGTAGAGGGAGCTTTACTCTGTATCTAACCCCGTGCTGTACCTGTCCTGGGAGTGTTTGATGGGGACAGTGTAGAGGGAGCTTTACTCTGTATCTAACCCTGTGCTGTACCTGTCCTGGGAGTGTTTGATGGGGACGGTGTAGAGGGAGCTTTACTCTGTATCTAACCCCGTGCTGTACCTGTCCTGGGAGTGTTTGATGGGGACGGTGTAGAGGGAGCTTTACTCTGTATCTAACCCTGTGCTGTACCTGTCCTGGGAGTGTTTGATGGGGACAGTGTAGAGGGAGCTTTACTCTGTATCTAACCCCGTGCTGTACCTGTCCTGGGAGTAAGCAGGGACTCTATAGAGAGGGACGATCTGTCTTGGGGGTTTGAAGGAATACTTACATCTCCATAATCGTACTTCTCATCTGTCCACAGCACCAGTAAGACGAAGAAGAGAATTGTCCTGACAACTGATAACTGGAACACAGCTGCTGTCATCCATCTCAGGTTCAAACTACAGAAGGTAAAGCAAAGTCTTGTTACCTCAGATGTCCGACATTGTACATCTGCAAAACCACCTCCATCTCCATAGTGTCGCCTGACTTTGCCGCTACCTGAGCTCATCGACTGCAGAAACCCTCGTCCACCCCTCTGTTAACCTCCAGACTCGACTATTCCAACGCATTCCTGACTACTGTCCCACATTCTACTCTCCATAAACTTCAGCTCATCCAAAACTCTGCGGTCCCCGTGTTCGAACATGCACCAAGTCCCGTTCATCCATCACCCCGACCCCCACCACGTGCTCGCTGACCCACACTGGCTCCCGATCCGGAAACCCCTCCATTTTAAAATATGCAACCTTGTTTTCAAATCCCTCCGTGTCCT
Organism: Isurus oxyrinchus; assembly: GCA_026770705.1. Lineage (NCBI taxonomy): Eukaryota > Metazoa > Chordata > Chondrichthyes > Lamniformes > Lamnidae > Isurus > Isurus oxyrinchus. Next base: position 168,751 of record JANJGN010000102.1, on the reverse strand, counting down.
CCTCCTCCCCTCCCTATCTCTGTAACCTCCTCCAGCCCCTTCAACCCTCCCTATCTTTGTAACCTCCTCCAGCCCCTACACCCCTCCCTATCTCTGTAACCTCCGCCAGCCCGTACAACCCTCCCTATCTCTGTAACCTCCTCCAGCCCCTACACCCCTCCCTATCTCTGTACCCTCCTCCAGCCCCTACAAGCCTCCCTATCTCTGTAACCTCCTCCAGCCCCTACAACCCTCCTATCTCTGTAACCTCCTCCAGCCCCTACAACCCTCCCTATATCTGTAACCTCCTCCAGCCCCTACACTCCTCCCTATCTCTGTACCCTCCTCCAACCCCTACACCCCTCCCTTTCACTATAATCTCCTCCAGGTCCTACACCCCTCCCTATCTCTATAACCTCCTCCCGCCCCTACAACACTCCCTATCTCTGTAACCTCCTCCAGCCCCTACAACCCTCCCTATCTCTGTACCCTCCTCCAGCCCCTTCAACCATCCCTATCTCTGTAAGCTGCTCCTGTCCCTACACCCCTCCCCATCTCTGTAATCACCTCCAGGCCCTACACCCCTCCCTATCTCTATAACCTCCTCCAGCCCCTACAACACTCCCTTCTCTGTAACCTCGTCCAGCCCCGTCACCCCTCCCTATCTCTGTAACCTCCTCCAGCCCCTACACCCCTCCCTATCTCTGTAACCTCTTCCAGCCCCTACATCCCTCCCTATCTCTGTAACCTCCTCCAGCCCCTACAGCCCTCCCTATCTCTGTAACCTCCTCCAGCCCCTACACCCCTCCCTATCTCTGTAACCTCCTCCAGCCCCTACACCCTTTCCCTATCTCTGTAACCTCCTCCAGCCCCTACACCCCTCCCTATCTCTGTAACCTCCTCCAGCCCATACACCCCTGCCTATCTCTGTAACCTCCTACAGCCCCTACAACACTCCCTATCTCTGTAACCTCCTCCAGCCCCTACACCCCTCCCTATCTCTGTAACCTCCTCCAGCCCCTACAACCCTCCCTATATCTGTAACCTCCTCCAGCCCCTACAACCCTCCCTATCTCTGTAACCTCCTCCAACCCCTTCAACCATCCCTATCTCTGTAACCTCCTCCAGCCCCTACACCCCTTCCCTATCTCTGTAACTCCTCCAGCCCCTTCAACCATCCTTATCTCTGTAACCTCTTCCACTGCCTACAACCCTCCCTATCTCTGTAACCTCCTCCAGCCCCTACACCCCTCCCTATCTCTGTA
>JANJGN010000102.1:113466-167407 GCA_026770705.1 Isurus oxyrinchus | reverse complement strand
TACCTCTGTACCCTCCACAACCCTCCAAGATCTCTGCACTCCTCCAGTTCCGGCCTCTTGAGCATTCCCCGATTCCCATCTCTCCACCATTGGCGGCCGGGCCTTCAGCTGCCTGGGGGCCTTGAGCTGTGGAATTCCCTCCTTAAACCTCTCCACCTCTCCCTCTCTCTCTCCCCTCCTTTAAGATGCTCCTTAAATCCGACCTCTTTGACCGAACTAATATGTCCTAATCTAGCTCGGGGTCATATTTTGTTTGATAATCCCTCCAGTGAAACGCAGCGGGGATGCTTGACCATGTTAAAGATGCCGTATACACACAGAATGTTAGGCAACACATGAAAATGTGTGCACACATACAGCGCACGTGAGCAGGTGCACACACACGAGCAGACACACACGTGCACGCACACTTTCCCGACCGTGCGCACACGCATGCTCGCTCACACAGACATGTACTGAAGATCGCTCGCCAACGTGACTCACCTCTCATCTTGTGCCAGCTGACTGTATCTACCATATGCATCTCCCTGTAAAATGCACAGTGGCAATGTTAGCAAGTTTTAAGCGGGTCCCCCTCACCTCTCCCCCCCCGCCCCCACGCACTCCCCCCCTCCCCCCCCCCTCAAACCATGACCCAATTCACCAAAACTGACCCAGGCCATTGGAAAGGCCCAGAGGTCATTCCAGTAAATGCCGCGTGGCCTGGTCTAGAATTCTTCAGTGAACTTTGCCCTTTAAATACAAGATGACTACAACAATGGAGAGACTTCCAAAGCCAACTCTGCAGCACCACCTGCTGTCCGAAACCTGACACCACAGCGTGGACTGTTGACATAGCAAATCACAATGGCAAATGTTGACAGAAAGCCCGGATCGAGACAACTCCTAATGGGCAAGAAGCCAGATTTTAAAGAATTATTTCTGGGGGCGTGGGCCTCGCTGGCCAGGCCTAGCATTTGTTGCCCGTCCTTCACTGTCTCTTGAGAAGGTGGTGGTGAGCTGCCACCTTGAGCCGCTGCAGTCCCGTGTGGTGTAGGTACACCCACCGCGCTGTTAGGGAGGGAGTTCCAGGATTGTGTCCATGTGGTGTAGGTACACCCACTGCGCTGTTAGGGAGGGAGTTCCAGGATTGTGTCCGTGTGGTGTAGGTACATCCACCGCGCTGTTAGGGACAGAGTTCCAGGATTTTGACCCAGCGACAGTGAAGGAGCGGCCGATATATTTCCAAGTCGGGATGGTGTGAGTGGGGCTCGGAGGGGGAACTTGCAGGTGGTGGGTGTTTCCCATGTGTCTGCTGCCCTTGTCCTTCTAGGTGGTAGAGGTGGTGGGTTTGGCGGCGCTGTCGAAGGAGCCTTGGCGAGTTGCTGCAGTGCATCTTGTAGATGGTACACACACTGCTGCCCCTGTGCGTCGGTGGTGGAGGGAGTGAATGTTTGTGGATGGGGTGCCGATCAAGCTGGGGCTGCTTTGTCCTGGACGGTGTCGAGCTTCTTGAGTGTTGTGGGAGCCGCACTCATCCAGGCAAGTGGGGAGTGTCCCATCACACTCCTGACTTGTGCCTTGTAGATGGTGGACAGGCTCGGGGAGGTCAGGTGAGTTCCCGCAGGATTCCCAGCCTCTGACCTGCTCTTGTAGCCACAGTGTTTATATGGCTGGGTCCAGTTCAGTTTCTGGGCAATGGTAACCCCTCCCAGGATGTTGAGAGTGGGGGATTCAGTGATGGAAATGCCTTTGAACGTTAAGGGGCGGTGGTTGGATTCTCTCCGGTTGGACATGGTCATTACCTGGCACTTGTGCGGTGAGAACGTGACTCACCACTTACCAGCCCCAAGGCCTGGACACTGTCCGGGCCGTGCTGCACACGGGGGAGTCTGCAGGGAGAGATTTGTTCCGGGTTTCTCCGGGGGCAAGAGGAATCAATGTGCCAGACGTATCTCAATCATGTCACCATCGCGAAGGAGGAACTGGAACCCAGATAACCTCTGACCCTGGATTACTCACCCCATGAGGAGGTAGATGAGGATGGTGACCGACAAAAAGACGCCTTTATACTGAGAGTGACGGCAGAGGAACAGGACGATGTAACACATGAGGCTGAGCAAGACCACCCACACCATCTGCAACTGGAAGAAGTGGTGGAGGCAGTAAAACCCTCCGGCAACACTGCTCAGATGCTTCATCCAGGGGGACAGGCCTGGTGGGAGAGAAGGGGGAGACAGAGAGGGGCGGAGGGGGTGGGGGGAAGGGAGCGAGGGGGAAGGGCGAGAGGGGGGAAGGGAGAGAGAGAGAGGAGAGGGAAGGGAGAGAGAGAGAGAGAGAGAGAGAGACACAGAGGGAAGGGAGAGAGAGAGAGAGACAGAGGGAAGGGAGAGAGAGAGAGAGGGAGGAGGAAGGGAGAGAGAGAGGGAGGGGGAAGGGAGAGAGAGAGGGAGGGGGAAGGGAGAGAGAGAGGGAGGGGGAAGGGAGAGAGAGAGAGGGAGGGGGAAGGGAGAGAGAGAGGGAGGGGGGAAGGGGAGAGAGAGAGGGAGGGGGAAGGGAGAGAGAGAGGGAGGGGGAAGGGAGAGAGAGGGAGGGGAAGGGAGAGAGAGAGGGAGGGGGAAGGGAGAGAGAGAGGGAGGGGGAAGGGAGAGAGAGAGGGAGGGGGAAGGGAGAGAGAGAGGGAGGGGGAAGGGAGAGAGAGAGGGAGGGGGAAGGGAGAGAGAGAGGGAGGGGAAGGGAGAGAGAGAGGGAGGGGGAAGGGAGAGAGAGAGGGAGGGGGAAGGGAGAGAGAGAGGGAGGGGGAAGGGAGAGAGAGAGGGAGGGGGAAGGGAGAGAGAGAGGGAGGGGGAAGGGAGAGAGAGAGGGAGGGGGGAAGGGAGAGAGAGAGGGAGGGGGAAGGGAGAGAGAGAGGGAGGGGGAAGGGGAGAGAGAGAGGGAGGGGGAAGGAGAGAGAGAGGGAGGGGGAAGGGAGAGAGACGGGGGAAGGGAGCGAGACGGGGGAAGGGAGCGAGACGGGGGAAGGGAGCGAGACGGGGGAAGGGAGCGAGACGGGGGAAGGGAGCGAGACGGGGGAAGGGAGCGAGACGGGGGAAGGGAGCGAGACGGGGGAAGGGAGCGAGACGGGGGAAGGGAGCGAGACGGGGGAAGGGAGCGAGCCGGGGGAAGGGAGCGAGACGGGGGAAGGGAGCGAGACGGGGGAAGGGAGCGAGACGGGGGAAGGGAGCGAGACGGGGGAAGGGAGCGAGACGGGGGAAGGGAGCGAGACGGGGGAAGGGAGCGAGACGGGGGAAGGGAGCGAGACGGGGGAAGGGAGCGAGACGGGGAAGGGAGCGAGACGGGGGAACGGAGAGAGAAAGGCGGGGGACGGAGAGAGAAAGGCGGGGGAGGGAGAGAGAAAGGCGGGGGAGGGAGAGAGAAAGCGGGGGGGAGGGAGAGAGAACGGCGGGGGAGGGAGAGAGAAAGGCGGGGGAGGGAGAGAGAAAGGCGGGGGAGGGAGAGAGAAAGGCGGGGGAGGGAGAGAGAAAGGCGGGGGGAGGGAGAGAGAAAGGCGGGGGAGGGAGAGAGAAAGGCGGGGGAGGGAGAGAGAAAGGCGGGGGAGGGAGAGAGAAAGGCGGGGGAGGGAGAGAGAAAGGCGGGGGAGGGGAGAGAGAAAGGCGGGGGAGGGAGAGAGGGGGGAGGGAGAGAGGGGGGGAAGGGAGAGAGAGGGGGAAGGGAGAGAGAAAGGTGGGGGAGGGAGAGAAGGGGGAAGAGAGAGAGAGAGAGGGGGAAGGGAGAGAGAGGGAGGGAGAAAAAAAAGAAACACTGTTAGAAAAATATGTGATGGAATCTGAGATTTCAAAGCCTCTGACCAAAACTGCAAAACCACTAAAGGAAACTGAGATTGGAAACCAAAACTTCTGAGGATATTGAAACTGATTGAAACATATAAACGTACACAGAGAACCAGCTGAGCTAATTAGATGACAATGAGTCCAGTGGTGCAGTACAGGCAGGGCAAACAAGACAGAGACTCAATCCAGAATCTGAGAATAAGCAAAGATACAGCTGCCACTGCTGTCTCTGTTCGAAGACAACGTTAGTGAAGGTAACATCTACGCCATTCAGACTGTCGTAATCACTGAGGAGGCTCTGCAGACTTGTGCCATTTATGGCGAAGGGGTTGGTTGTGCCTTCAACTGGAGATCAGAAGATAGCCCTGGAAGGAGAACTGAATTTCCTTGTGAGGGAGACAGAGTTTTGACAGGCTTCGTGACAGCGATTGATGATGTAGGGGCTGAGTGAGCACTGTGCCAATTTGTTAGATCTGCTCTCATGGTATCCACCATTTGTTGTGTAATTTATAGTTTACAACCAATGGCAAGCTGTCTCTTCATTCATGTTAAATGCATGTTAATTCTGGATTTTAGATGAGAGCGGGGTATCCAAAATGGTATTTCACGATTGCTTTTCTTGACTCTTGCATAGTCAAAATTCTTCTGTTTAAACCATCGGATCTTGTGGCTTCCTTCTTTCAGTAAATAACTAGGATCACAGAATTGTTATCGTACAGAAGGATGCCAGGTGGCCAATTGTGTCTGCACCAGCTCTCCGAGTGAGCAACTCACCCAGTGCCACTCCCCTCCCCTCCCTTCTCCCCGTAACCCTGCACATCGTTCCCTTGCGGATAACGATCCAATTCCCCTTTTGAAAGCCTCGATTGACCCTGCCTCCCCCACGCTCTCAGGCAGCGCATTCCATATCCTAACCACTCGCTGCACAAACAAGTTTCCCCTCAGCTCTCCGCCACTTCTTTTACCAATCGCCTTAAATCCGTGTCCCTCTGGTTCTCGACCCTTCCGCCAATGGGGACAATTTCTCCCTGTCCACTCTGCCCCAGACCCCTCATGATTTTGAACACCTCGATCAAATCTCCTCTCAACCCTCCCTTCTCCAAGGAGAACAGTCCCAACTTCTCCAATCCATTCACCAGACCGAAGTTCCACATCCCTGGAACCATTCTCGGGAATCTTTTCCGCACTCTCTCTTTCTCTCTAAAGCCTTCACATCCTTCCTAAAGTGCGGTACCCGGAACTGGACACAATACTCCAGTCAGGGCTGAACTTGTGTTTTACTCAAGGTCCACAAGCGGTGGAGGGAGAGAGCGTGGAGGAGGGATGGGGTGAGAGGGCAAGGGTCAGGGAGAGGGGGAGTGCAGACGAGCGAGGGGCAGTACGGGCGAGGGGCAGGGGCGGGCGAGGGGTAGGGCGGGCGAGGGGTAGGGCGGGCGAGGGGTAGGGCAGGCAAGCACGAGGGGCAGGGCGGGCGAGGGGCAGGGCGGGCGAGGGGCAGGGCGGGCGAGGGGCAGGGCGGGCGAGGGGGCAGCGCGGGCGAGGGGCAGCGCGGGCGAGGGGCAGCGCGGGCGAGGGGCAGGGCGGGCGAAGGGCAGGGCGGGCGAGGGGCAGGGCGGGGCGAGGGGCAGGGCGGGCGAGGGGCAGGGCGGGCGAGGGGACGAGACAGAGCCAGGGACAGAGCGAGGGACAATGAAGGAGCGCTGACCTTCCACCTCGACTCCACTTTCCCCGCCCCCATCCCTCGACCCCCTCAAGTGTCCGAAAATATCTCGCTCTCCGCCTCGAATATACTCGACAACTGAGCTTCCTGTGGGGGTCGAGCATTCCGTGGAGTCCCAGCCCTCGGAGTGAAGGAATTTCTCCTCCTCTCCGCCCAAAATGGCCACCCGCTTTATCCTGAGACTGTGACCCCCATCGCCCCGTGTCTTTGACTCTCCGGCCGGGGGGGGGGGGGGAGGTTCGGGGGAATCAGACCTCTCAGCATTGACCCAGTCAAACCCCTTCAGAATGTTATACGTTTCAATGAGACAGCCGCTCATCGTTCGAAACTCCCAGGCACCTTCGGACTGTTTTACTCAATATCTCCCCACATCCCAGGAATCAGCCTGGTGTGCCTTTGTTATGCTCCCTCTCGGTTAAGCATGTCTGTCCTTGGGTGAAGAGTTCAAGACCGTGCACCGTGCACAGCGGTCTCACCAAAGCTCCAAACTTTAGTTAATGCCACCTCGAGGCCGGTCACACATTCTCCTGCTGCGGGTTAGAATGCTGAATGGAGAGGGGGGGGGGGTTATGGAGCACAGAGATCCCCGGAGCCAGCACCAAATATTAATCCGGCAACGCGTAGCGCAAAGCGCGGCACAATCGAGCCCCCGACTCACCCAGTCTCCACAACACCCGACATCCCAGGCAGATCAGGAGAAGCTGCCAGACCTGCTCTAAGCCCTGCTGGGCACTGGGCAGCATACAGCCTGCCGACAACTGGCGAAAGAACTCCTGTCGACTCAGCGTCGCCATGCTGAGTCTCCTTCATCGGACCTGCAGGACAGAAAGGTACAAGCTGCTCAGTAGTCCTGGCCCCAGAGCACAATCGCCTCCCCAACGGCCGGCACCCGCTCCCCTTCGCATAATGCTCGCTGGATCGGCCACTGAGGGGGCGCCGCACTGTCGGAGGGTCAGTGCTGAGGGAGCGCCGCACTGTCGGAGGGTCAGCGCTGAGGGAGCGCCGCACTGTCGGAGGGTCAGCGCTGAGGGAGCGCCGCGCTGTCGGAGGGTCAGTGCTGAGGGAGCGCCGCGCTGTCGGAGGGTCAGCGCTGAGGGAGCGCCGCGCTGTCGGAGGGTCGGCGCTGAGGGGAGCGCCGCGCTGTCGGAGGGGTCGGCGCTGAGGGAGCGCCGCGCTGTCGGAGGGTCAGTGCTGAGGGAGCGCCCGCACTGTCGGAGGGTCAGTGCTGAGGGAGCGCCGCACTGTCGGAGGGTCAGTGCTGAGGGAGCGCCGCACTGTGGGAGGGTCAGCGCTGAGGGAGTGCCGCACTGTCGGAGGGTCAGTGCTGAGGGAGTGCCGCACTGTCTTGGGGACAGTGCTGAAGGAGCGCCATACTGTCAGGGGGGGGTCAGTGCTGAGGGAGTGGCGCACTGTCGGAGGGTCAGTGCTGAGGGAGCGCCGCACTGTCGGAGGGTCCAGCGCTGAGGGGAGCGCCGCGCTGTCGGAGGGTCAGTGCTGAGGGAGCGCCGCACTGTCGAAGGGTCAGTGCTGAGGGAGCGCCGCACTGTCGGAGGGTCAGTGCTGAGGGAGCGCCACACTGTCAGAGGGTCAGTGCTGAGGGAGCGCCGCACTGTCGGAGGGTCAGTGCTGAGGGAGTGCCGCACTGTCGTTAAGTCAGTGATGAGGGGAGCGCCGCATTATCCAAGGGTCAGTACTGAGGGAGCTCTGCACTGTCCAAGGGTCAGTGCTGAGGAAGTGCCGCACTGTCCACGGGTCAGTGCTGAGGGAGTGCTGCACTATCCAAGGGTCAGTGCTGAGGGATTTGAACCCCTGCCCCCAGCGCAATAGGTTGGGCCTCTGGATTACTAGTCCATTGACATTACCACAACACCACCATCTCTCCCCACTGCCTTCCCGACGGTGCGGTGTTCCCTCAGTTCTGACACTCTGACAAAACAGCAGTCTCCAGCTGATTTCCTCTCTCTCTAATGCAGGGGTCATTGTACAGTGAACAGGAGCAGGGACATGGCTGATTTCCCCTCTCTCTCTCTCTAACCCAGGGATCACTGGACAGTGATCAGGAGCAGGGACCCTGGCTGATTTCCTCTCTCTCTCTCTAACCCAGGATCACTGGACAGTGAACAGGAGCAGGGACATGGCTGATTTCCCCTCTCTCTCTCTCTAACCCAGGGATCACTGGACAGTGAACAGGAGCAGGGACATGGCTGATTTCCTCTCTCTCTCTCTAACCCAGGGATCACTGGACAGTGATCAGGAGCAGGAACCCTGGCTGATTTCCCCTCTCTCTCTCTAACCCAGGGATCACTGGACAGTGATCAGGAGCAGGAACCCTGGCTGATTTCCTCTCTCTCTCTCTCTCTAACTCAGGGATCACTGGACACTGATCAGGAGCAGGAACCCTGGCTGGTTTCCCCCCTCTCTCTCTCTCTCTAACCCAGGGATCACTGGACAGTGATCAGGAGCAGGAACCCTGGCTGATTTCTCTCTCTCTCTCTCTAACCCAGGGATCACTGGACAGTGATCAGGAGCAGGAACCCTGGCTGATTTCCTCTCTCTCTCTCTAACCCAGGGGTCACTGGACAGTGATCAGGAGCAGGAACCCTGGCTGATTTCCTCACTCTCTCTCTCTAACCCAGGGATCACTGAACAGTGATCAGGAGCAGGAACCCTGGCTGATTTCCTCACTCTCTCTCTCTAACCCAGGGATCAATGGACAGTGATCAGGAGCAGGAACCCTGGCTGATTTCCCCTCTCTCTCTCTCTCTCTATCTAACCCAGGGATCACTGGACAGTGATCAGGAGCAGGAACCCTGGCTGATTTCCCCTCTCTCTCTCTAACCCAGGGGTCACTGGACAGTGATCAGGAACGGGTACACTTGCTAATTTCCCCTCCCTCCCACCCACTGAGGAAACTGGACGGCAGCATGGGGGGTGGGGGGGGGGAGGAGCTAAACTGGACAGCCCCACGACTGGAGGTGGCAAATCCCAACCTGCCCACTCCAAGTGGGGCAAATGCACTCAGTGTCCAAACCTTTGCAGCAACCTTCAAGTTCTGCAAACACGCTTCAGGATTTGGGCAGCTTACAATTGAGTGTACTTTGAGCAAGAGTGGAGCTGGGGCAGATTTTGGGGAGGGTATCCTTGGATGCAAACATGCTAACTATGATGATTTTTCACCCTCCAGGATCATCCATATCGCTCCTGGCTTCGATTTTAAGCCGGCAACCGCCGGTTTTTTTTTCATGCATTTTGTTATTTGCAATGGGCTGGGTGGGATGAGGCCGGATTGGGGTGAAATCTATGGAGATTATTTTCCGTGGACCGGACGACCTTTAGGCTTGTCCTCTCGGGGACCGAGGTCTCTCCTCCCGAGGGGGGGGGGGGGGGGGGGGAGGATCTGGGTCCTAGAGGCCGCAGGCTTTAAACTCGCTCCGGGATTTTTACCTCACGCCACCGGTCGGGTTCTCGCTTCCTCCCTCGGTTCAGATCCCACCCGGTCCCTCCTTCTTCTCCAGGGCCGGTCTCACCGCCAACATCATCCGCGGCACCGGAGCCATTCAGAACACACAAAAAAAATCAGTGCCAGAGGGACCCTATTGCGCATGCGGATTATTGAGGGCTGTTCCTTTCGCTCGCCTCCCCCCCCTCCACTGGGGTTACTACGCATGCGTCAGACCGGAATGCCCCTCTTTAAGGATCTGCGCATGTGTCAATGGTTTAAAAAAAAGAGGTCGGAGGGAGACGCTACTACGCATGCGGATTAACGAGGGCCCGCCCTATTTTTCTCGACGCCCCCACCTGGGTTACTACGCTTGCGTCAGATCGGAATGCCCCTCTTTAGGGATCTGCGCATGCGTCACTGATTTAAAAACCTGGTCGGGGAGGACGCTACTACACATGCGGCTTTTCGAGGCCCCACCCCCCCCTTTCCCCTCGCCCCCCCTCCACCTGAGTTACTACGCATGCGTCAAACCGCAGCGCCACCCGCCTTCGTGAATGATCGAACCGGTTGGAGAGGGACGCTACTGCGCATGCGGCTGCTTATCGAGGGGCTCGCCTCGTTTCTCTCGCTCCTCCTCCACTTGGGTGGCTACGCATGCGTCAAACCGCAGCGCCCACCCGTCTTAGCGATCTGCGCATGCCTAAATGATAAAAACCAGAAGGAGAGGGACGCTACTGCGCTTGCGGATTATTGTGGGGCCGCCCCGTTCCCCTCGCCACACCTCCCCACCACCCCCCCCCGCCCCTAGTTTACTACGCATGCGCTACAATTTCTCCTCCCCCAACAGCCAACTGCGCATGCGATAAAAGTAAAATCCTGCAGATGCTGGAAACCTGAAATAAAAACAAGAAATGCAGGATAGGCAGGTCTGGCAGTGGGAAAGAGAGTTAATGTTTCGAGTCCAGTTGGACTTCAGAGCTAAACAGAATTAGAAATGTGATTGAATTTACTCTGTTGAAGAGGGAGGGGCACAGTAGTTTACAGCCTTCCAGACTTAACATTGAGTTCAACAACTTCAGACCATCAAATCTCTCCTCCATCTTCACCCCTTTCTTAAATCCCTTTAAAAAATTTATTTTTACGTTTTATTTACTTATTTTTAATCATTTATATCCCCTTTTTCTATCCTTTTCCCCAACCACTGCCCCTTGCCCCATTTTTCCACCCCCTCCCCACCCAAAAGAGACCATCTGTCACTTGTTTCTATGTTTTATTTAATACTCATTTACACACTCAAGAAGTTTGACACCGTCCAGGACAAAGCAGCCCCCGCTTGATTGGCTCCCCATCCACAAACGTTCACTCCCTCCACCACCGACGCACAGGGGCAGCAGTGTGTGTACCATCTACAAGATGCACTGCAGCAACTCGCCAAGGCTCCTTCGACAGCGCCGCCCAAACCCACCACCTCTACCACCTAGAAGGACAAGGGCCGCAGACACATGGGAACACCATCGCCTGGAAGTTCCCCTCCGAGCCACTCACCATCCCGACTTGGAAATATATCGGCCATCCCTTCACTGTCGCTGGGTCAAAATCCTGAAACTTCCTCCCTAACAGCACCGTGGGTGAACCTACACCACACAGACTGCAGCGGTTCAAGAAGGCGGCTCACCCCCACCTTCTCAAGGGGCAACTAGAGATGGTCAATAAACTCTGGCCCAGCCAACGAAGCCCAGATCCCATTAATGAATGAAAAAAATATAAAGGAAAATCCCAAGGTATTCTATAACTATATTAAGGGCAAGAGGATAACTAGGGAAAGAGCAGGACACATTAGGGACCAAAGTGGCAACCTGTGCATGGAGCCGGAGGATGCAGGCGAGGTTTTGCATGATTACTTTTCATCTGTGTTCACTATGGAGAAGGACGATGTAGGTGTAGAAATCAGGGAGGGGGACTGTGATATTCTTGAACAAATTAGCATTGAAAGGGAGGAGGTTTAGCAGTTTTAGCGGGTTTAAAAGTGGATAAATCCCCAGGCCCAAATGAGGTGTATCCCAGGTGTATGAGGTGTATGTAAGGCAAGGGAGGAGATTGCTGGGGCTCTGACACTAATTTTCAAATCCTCTCTGGCCACAGGAGAGGTGCCTGAGGACTGGAGGACAACAAGTGTGGTACCATTATTCAAGAAAGGTAGTAGGGATAAACCAGGTAATTACAGGCCAGTGAGTCAAACAGCAATGATGGGGAAACTGTTGGAAAAAATTCTGAGGGACAGGATTAATCTCCACTTGGAGAGGCAGGGATTAATCAGCGATAGTCAGCATGGCTCTGTTAGGAGGAGATCATGCCTAATAATTTTGATTGAATTTTTCGAGGAGGTGACTAGTTGTGTAGGTGAGGGTGGTGCAGTTGATCTAAACTTACATGGACTTCAGTAAGGCTTTTGACAAGGTCCCGCGTGAGAGAATGGTCAAGAAGGTAAGAGCCCAGTGCAATTTGGCAAATTGGATCCAAAACTGGCTTAGTGGCAGGAGGCAGAGGGTGATGGTCGAATGTTGTTTTTGCGATTGGAAGCACGTGATGGGTGGTGTACCGCTGTGACCCTTGCTGTTTGTAGACTACATTAATGATTTAGACGTGAATATGGGAGATATAATTAGTAAGTTTGCAGATAACACGAAAATTGGTAGTGTTGTAAATAGTGAGGAGGAAAGCCTTAGTTTACAGGATGATATAGATGGGCTGGTAAGATGTGCAGAGCAGTGGCAAATGGAATCTAACTCTGAAAAGCGTGAGGTGATGCATTTTTGGAGGACTAATATGGCAAGGGAATACACAATAAATGGTAGGACCCTCGGAGGTACAGAGTATCAAAGGGACCTTGGTGTACATGTCCATAGATCCCTGAAGACAGCAGCACAGGTAGATAAGGTGGCTAGGAAGGCATATGGGATACTTACCTTTATTAGCCGAGGCATAGAATATAAGAGCAAGGAGGTTATGCTGGAGCTGTATAAAACACTAGCTAGGCCATAGCTGGAGCACTGGGTGCAGTTCTGGTCACCGCACTTTAGGAAGGATGTGTTTGCACTGGAGTGGGTGCAGAGGAGATTCACAAGGACGTGGCCTGGGCTGGAGTGTTGCAGCTATGATGAGAGACTGGATAGGCTGGGGTTGTTTTCCTTAGAGCAGAGAAGGCTGAGGGGGGAGCTGATAAAGGTATATAAAATTATGAGGGGCACAGATAGGGTAGATGGGAAGAAACTTTTCCCCTTAGTGGAAGTGTCGATATCCAGGAGGGGCATAAATTTAAACTAAGGGGCAGGAGGTTTAGAGGGGATTTGAGGAAATTTTTTTTCACCCAGAGGGTGGTTGGAATCTGGAACACGTTGTCTGAGGGGGTGAGAGAGGCAGAAACCCTCACAATATTTAATAAGTATTTAGATGAACACTTGAAACGCCATAACATACAGGGCTACAGGCCAAGTACTGGAAAATGGGATTAGAATAGATGGCCAGCAGGGACATGATGGGCCAAAGGGCCTTTTTCTGTGCTATATATCTCTATGACTATGACTCCCACCTGTCACTGACCATCTATCCAGCTTCACCCTTCTCTTAATCAGTATAAATTCCATCACATTTCTACTTCCCTGTAGCTCGGGAGAAGAGTCCTACGGACTCGAAGTGTTAACTCTGTTTCTCTCTCCGCAGTTGCTGTTTCCGGTATTTTCTGTTTTTATTTTAAACCTCGCATGCATCCGTTCGCAATGCCTTCTGGCAGGAGTTCTGCGCACGTGTCCAGTGAGAGTGGTGGCCCCCTGCTGAGTTAACGGGCATGCATTGTGTCGGAGTGGCCTTACCCCGAGCCAGCCTAACTTAGGCCACAGTATTTATATGGCTGGTCCAGTTTGGCTTGAGGTTAATGGTAACTCCTAGGATGTTGATAGTGAGGGATGCAGCAATGGTGATGCCAGTGAATGTCAAGGGGAGATGGTTAGATTCTCCCTTTTTGGAAATTTAGTCTTACTCTTTTATTGGAATTTATTCATTTAATCCAGAATGATAGATATTTAGAATGATACATTCTGCAATCGCTCCAATTTCCCCCACACTATCCCCTTTCAGCATCTCCCTACCACACCCTCAGGCAGTACATTCCAGATTTTATTAATTGAATTTAAATTCCACCAGCTGCCGTAGTGGGATTTGAACCCGTGTCCCCGCCCCCCCGAATATTAGCCTGGGCCACTTGTCCAGTGATGATTCTGCTATGCCACTGTCTCCTCCTGGGAAGGATATCCCTGGAGTATTATATTCAGTTCTGGGCACCGCGTGTTAAGTGGGATGTGAAGCCGTCAGAGACAGAATGGTTCCAGGGATGAGGAACTTCAGCTCCTGTGGATAGATTGGGCCTGTTCTCCCCGGAGAAGGGAAGATTGGGAGGAGATTTGGTAGAGGTTTTCAAAATCATGAGGGGTCTAGGACAGGGTAGACACTGTTTCCACTCGTGAAACGATTGAGAATGGGAAGGCATATGAATTAGGAGCAGGAGTAGGCCATTCGGCCCCTTGAGTCTGCTCCGCCATTCAATAAGGTTATGTCTGATCTGATTGTAACCTCCTGACTACATTGTAACCTCAACTCCGCATTCCTGCCTACTTCCCGATAACCTTTCACCCCCTTAACAAGAATCTATCTGGCTCTTCCTTAAAAACATTCAGAGACACTGCGTCCACCGCCTTTTGAGGAAGAGAGTTCCTAAGACTCTCAATCCTCTGAGAGAAAAATTTTCTCCTCATCTCTGTCTTAAATGGGTGACGCCTTATTTTTAAACAGTGGCCCCTACTTCCAGATTCTCCCACAAGAGGAAACATCCTCCCCACATCCACCCTGTCAAGACCCCTCACGATCTTATGTTTCAAACAAGTTGCCTCTTACTCTTCTAAACTCCAGTGGATACAAGCCTAACCTGTCCAACCTTTCCTCATAAGACAATCCACCCAATCCAGGTATTAGTCTAGTAAACCTTCTCTGAACTGCTAATGCATTTACAAATAAGGTGACCAATATTGTACACAGTACTCCAGATGTATTCTCATGATTGCCCTGTACAACTGAAGCATAACCTCCCCACTTTTGTGTTCAATTCCCCTCGCAATAAATGATTACATTCTATTAGCTTTCCCAATTACTTGCTGTACCTGCAAACTAACTTTTAGCGATTCATGCACTAGGACACCCAGATCCCTCTGCATCTCAGAGCCCTGCAATCTCTCACTATTTAGATCAAATGTTTTTTTATTCTTCTGGCCAAAATGGACAATTTCACATTTTCCCACATTATACTCTATTTGCCAGATCCTTGCCCACTCAGGTAACCTATCTGTATCCCTTTGTTGCCTCCTTATGTCCTCTTCACTACTTATTTTCCTACTCATCTTTGTGTCATCAGCAAATTTAGCAAAATACCTTCAATCCCTTTATCCCTGAATTGTAAAAAGTTGAGGCCCCAGCACTGATCCATGGGACACCACTCATTACATCTTGCCAACCAGAAAATAACCTATTTATGCCTACTCTCAGTTTCCTGTTAGCTATCCCATCTTCTACCTGAGTCAACCACATTACTGTGGGTCTGGTGTCACATGTAGGCCAGAGTGGGTAAATATGGCAGATTTCCTTCCCTAAAGGACATTAGTGAACCAGATGGGTTTTTAATGACAATCACCGAGACTAGTTTTCAATTGCAGATTTGTGAATTGGATTCAAATTCCATCAGCTGCCGTGGGCCTGGGTCTCTGGATTACTGGTCCAGTGACGTTACCACTACCCCACCACCTCCACATTGGGGGCATTTGGCAAAAGAAGCAAAAGCAACGTGAGGAAAAAATAACTTCTTTCATGCGGAGAGTGGTGAGGATCCGGAATGCACTGCCTGAGAGAGTGTGGTGGAGGTGGGTGCAAAGGGGAAGCGGTGGGGAAAAATGGCGTCAAGGTGGACTACCTAGCCACGAGCATTTGGAATGGCGGAGCAGGCTTGACAACCCGTATGGTCTGCTCCTGCTCCTATCTCTTGTGTTCTTGTTGACTCCAGAGCCCCGATGAAGAGTCATATTGGACTTGAAATGTTAAAAACAAAAAAACTGCGGATGCTGGAAATCCAAAACAAAAACAGAATTACCTGGAAAAACTCAGCAGGTCCGGCAGCATCAGCGGAGAAGAAAAGAGTTGACGTTTCGAGTCCTCGTGACCCTTCGACAGAACTTAAAAATGTTAATTGAAATGTTAATTCTGTTTCTGTCTAGACAGATGTCAGAACTTTTTTCCAGCACTTTTTGTTTTTATTCCTATATGTTCCTTGCGAAAGTGTGGTTCTTGCAATGCTCCAGGGTCTAAATGGTCTCCATCCCAGTTCCAAGTACCTAGGTTAGGTCCCACCATCTCAAAACATGTCCTTGGGGCCAGAGGGGCGGGGCTAGAGGGGGGGCGGTGAATCCGGCTGCGATTGGTCCGCCGGCCACCCAGCCACTCAACTTGGCTGCACCAATCCCTGCAATGACACGACGTACAGGAACCAATCCGCGGGATCGGACCAGGGTGGCGCGTGGAGGGGAAGGGAGCCGCCTGCTGGTGAGGTCATGCGACCACGTGGGGCGTGCGCCCGCACTTTCCAGCCGGCAGGTGCCACACTCCCCCTCCCCTCCCTCCCCCGGTGATTGGCCGACCTGGCGAAGCGGGAGGATCGGAATTGATTGGCCGAGCGGGCCAGCCAATGGTAGCCGGGGAGGGCGGGCCGGGTATAAAACCAGCGGCAAGAGCCGCGCCTCCTCATTCCGGCGCCTAGAATGGGAGGCGTCGGCTCGGACGGGGTCTCCCACCCGTATTGGCCGCGGGATTTGCGGCTGCCCGGTTACCGCAGCAATGAGCGCACCGTCGGCAGCATCCTCGCCTTCCTCTTCGCCGTCTCCGCCGCCCTGCTCGGCGCCACTTGGCTGCTGAGCGGCCGGCGGCGGGGCCCGAGGCTGGGGGCGGCCCGCAGGCTGGCCGTCTGCTGGTTCGCCGTCTGCGCTTTCATCCACGGGGTGATCGAGGGCTGGTTCAGCCTGAAATACCGGCAGATCCCGGGGGACCAGGCATTCCTGTCCCAGCTCTGTGAGTGGTGGTGGTGTTGGCGGAGGGGCGTGTCTGCGGGTGGTGTGGGGGCGTGTCTGCGGGTGGTGGGGGGCGTGTCTGCGGGTGGTGGGGGGCGTGTCTGCGGGTGGTGGGGGGCGTGTCTGCGGGTGGTGGGGGGCGTGTCTGCGGGTGGTGGGGGGCGTGTCTGCGGGTGTTGGGGGTCGTGTCTGCGGGTGGTGGGGGGGCGTGTCTGCGGGTGGTGGGGGGCGTGTCTGCGGGTGGTGGGGGGCGTGTCTGTGGGTGGTGTGGGGGGGCGTGTCTGTGGGTGGTGGGGGGGCGTGTCTGGGTGGTGTGGGGGGCGTGCCTGTGGGTGGTAGGGGGGCGTGTCTGCTGGAGTGTTTAGTTGAATTGAGTGGGGGGTCGGGTTGTGATTTATTAGCGGCTCCGCCTGCAGGGGGGCAACTGGGAGTTCGAGGTGGGAGGGGGTTTGGGGATTAATGAGGAATGTTGGAGGGTGGAGGGGTGGGAGGACACCTGGAGAGGTGTGGGGAATGAGGGGGTGGGAGCAGATGGGAGGCAGGAGCAAGGCTGTAGGTCACTGCTTTTTGCGAGTGGTAGTGTTGTGTTCGATCATTCACCCTGTTCTGTTTCCCTCCAGGGAAGGAATACGCTAAGGGAGACAGCAGATATGTCACGTAAGTCCTGCAACGATTATACAGCCCCTATGAAGAGTTTTATATAGCAAAAATATATACCGAGTCACATGTGGCCTCTTAGTAGTCCTGTCATGTAATTGCTGCACGCGTTGCCACTGTTCACGTAGCCAGTCACGATAGTAACCTCGGCTGCGTACAGCAATCCAGAACGGATCAAATAATTAAGCATAGTGGAGAGGAGCATCTAAGCAATAGCAATCATAATATAATGTTTAAGAATAATATTTTGAGACTATCCTGGTAGGGTTGGAAATACACCACTTGTAGCTTCAGATTGAGGTGAGATCTTTCTAGTTATAATGTTTTCAATCGTTTCTGTCCCCCTTTCTCCCCAGTGCTGACAATTTCACAGTGTGCATGGAGACCATCACTGCCTGGACCTGGGGTCCTCTGAGCCTCTGGACTGTCGTGGCCTTCCTGAAGAATAAACCGTATCGTTTTGTCCTGCAGCTCATTGTCTCCCTGGGTAAGGACCACCACCTCCCCCTGCACCCCATCCTCATGCTGATCATGAGTCTCTGATCAGGCCAGAAACTACGGAGTTGCACCCTGTCTGCCAGGGAAGAATCTGGCATCTTCCACAGTCATGACTGTGCTTCTGTTGCTGCTGGGGTCTGGGACTGAACGGTGTACAAGGAGCTTTACTCTGTATCTAACCACCTGTGCTGAGGGACAGTGTAGAGGGAGCTTTACTCTGTATCTAACCCCGTGCTGTACCTGTCCTGGGTGTGTTTGATGGGGACGGTGTAGAGGGAGCTTTACTCTGTATCTAACCCCGTGCTGTACCTGTCCTGGGAGTGTTTGATGGGGACGGTGTAGAGGGAGCTTTACTCTGTATCTAACCCCGTGCTGTACCTGTCCTGGGAGTGTTTGATGGGGTCGGTGTAGAGGGAGCTTTACTCTGTATCTAACCCCGTGCTGTACCTGTCCTGGGAGTGTTTGATGGGGTCGGCGTAGAGGGAGCTTTACACTGTATCTAACCCCATGCAGTCCCTGTCCTGGGAGTGTTTGATGGGGACGGTGTAGAGGGAGCTTTACTCTGTATCTAACCCCGTGCTGTACCTGTCCTGGGAGTGTTTGATGGGGACAGTGTAGAGGGAGCTTTACTCTGTATCTAACCCCGTGCTGTACCTGTCCTGGGAGTGTTTGATGGGGACAATGTAGAGGGAGCTTTACTCTGTATCTAACCCCGTGCTGTACCTGTCCTGGGAGTGTTTGATGGGGACAATGTAGAGGGAGCTTTACTCTGTATCTAACCCCGTGCTGTACCTGTCCTGGGAGTGTTTGATGGGGACGGTGTAGAGGGAGCTTTACTCTGTATCTAATCCCGTGCTGTACCTGTCCTGGGAGTGTTTAATGGAGACGGTGTAGAGGGAGCTTGTTTAATTGTTGTTCTCTCTGTACAGGCCAGCTCTATGGGGATGTTCTCTATTTCTACACTGAATACCAGGATGGCTTCAGCCACAGTGAGGTCGGACACCCGCTCCACTTCTGGTTCTACTTTGTCTTCTTGAACTCTCTCTGGATTGTCATCCCAGCCCTCCTGATCCTGGATGCCTGGCTCAACCTCAGTCGAGCACAGCAGGTGGCTGACCGGGACTTTCCTCCCACCAGCAGCAAGTCCAAAAGCACGTGACGGGACCCTGCTGGGGGCGGCGGTGGTGGTGGTGGTGGTGGTGCTGGGTCTGTCTCATCTTGTCTTTCTCCTCCACTCTCCTCTTGGGACCTCAATCCCATTGGCCGTGATCTTGTTGAACGGCGGAGCAGGCTTGAGGGGCCGTGTGTCCTCCTAATTTGCCTGTACTTTTTATCAGTTGAGTACCCTTGTCGATGTGGGAGCCCATCAGCTAGCACTGTACTGTCTCTCTGGGCATCACTTCCTCTCTGGTCTGGACGCTGGTGGATTTTGGAACAACTTTCAAATGCCTCACCCCAAGTGCGTGAATCAGAAGCTATCCTCAAACAGAAAAATTGACCTCAAACATACGAGAGTGATTGATTCATTCACGTGCACTCTGGTCAAAGGCAGCTCCTTGGCTCATGCTGTTTCCTTGGCTGGTTTATCTTTGTTGTTCATTGATTGCCACTACCTTCTACCCTCAGTAGCAGGGCGTAGAAGCATATTCCAAGTCTGCCTCGGCTAGAATTGCTGTTGGCGTTGTTCTGAGCCTCTTGCTAGCCATCTAGCCAATTGAATGAACCAGCCCTGAAATGTGATTAAAGCATTATCAAGCAATAATTGAAATTGCTCCTCTCCCTCATTGAGAAATGATCTTGGCTCAGGAAATCAAAATCCAACAATCGTTTGATCCCAAGACTTCCGCACCACGGAGTGGTTGGAATATATCTTACAAAAATCTACTCGCCACAGAGGCAGTGAGACAGACGGTTCACTGGACTGATCCCTGGGCTGTCGAGATAGTCTTGTGAGGAGAGGTTGAGGAAACTGGGTGTGTATTCGCTAGAGTTTGGCAGAATGAGGCAGTTTTATCGAACCATACACCCGGTCACGCCCTGTAAGAATTTTGTACGTGGATAGAATCTTTCCCCAGCTGGAGAGTCCAGAACACAGTCTCAGAATAAGGGGTATGCCATTTCGGGCTGAGATGAGGAGTAATTTCTTCACTGAGCGGTTGGGGAATCTTTAGAATTCTCTACCCCTGAGAGCTGTGGAAACTCAATTATTGAGCATGTTCATGATAGGAATCAATTAGATATATGGAGATGAAGGACATCAAGGGATATGGGGATGGTCAGTCATGATCTGATTGAATGGTAGAGCAGGTTTGAAGGGCTGAATGGCCTACTCCTGCTTCTGTCCCAAATAATTTCTTAGCCTTGAGGGCGAAATCCTTTTGTAGGAACTATATGAAGATTAAAATCACCCATGATTATTGTGGTACGTTTCTTACATGCTGCCATTATTTCATTTATTGTCCTTCATAAAAACTTTAAAAAAAAAAACCCTAATTCGATATATCCCATCAGTGACTTCTTTCTTTGCTATTTCTGGCCTCCACCCAAACTGATTCTACATCTTGGTTTTCTGAACCAAGATCATTTCTCACTACCAGAGACCAATCTTGTCCTTTATTAACGGCGCTACCCCACTTCCTTCCTACCTCACTGCATATTCGGTTGAAAGCCCCTTGAATATTCAGTTCCCAGCCCCGGTCACTTTGCAACGAAGAACAGGCAGCCTTGGTGCTGCCATATCCCCACCCCAACAGAGTCAAAATCATCAGGAGAGGTGAAACGGGGGAAGGGTTGGACAGACAGTTTGCTAACTCTGAGCCTCTTATGTCCAGAATGGTGGGTGCAATGTCCTTGTCATGTTACTGTCTGGAATCATTCTTAAGCTGCTGTAATTTTTAGGTTTTTGTACTGAATATATTGAAAATGAATAAATGTACACATTCCACACTGTTCACAGAAAGCCTTCTGTTTTGTGTGCATTGAATGACCATGGATTGACCCAGCACCTTCCCCTCCAACACCCCAGCAGCACTGTGCATATTTGTGTAGCCAGGCACCGATTGTTCAGGAAGCCTCTCTGAAATTGTGCTTTATTTAACGAGGAATACTGACATTGTCTGAATTTAAGGGTATTGTGTAAATCATAGAATGGTTACAGTGCAGAAGGAGGCCATTCGGGCCATCGTGTGTGTGCTGGGTCCTCTCCCTGTCGTCGGAGTGACCGGGAGGGGGGGGGGTCTTGCCCACCAGCAGTTGGATCCTCCCAGCAGCAGTAGCAGCGCTCTGTTCTCTTTTCAGTTGCAGTTCAGTCCATCTACCAGCAGGAGGTGGTGGCAGTATCCCACTTGCCGGTCCGTCATCGCAACGGCTGTGGTAGGCCTGGTCCTGGCGGTTGCAGTTGAGGTCTCCCACCAGCAGGAGGTGACAGCAGCGCAGGTGCTGAGGTTGGTCCTGCAAGCTGCAAGTCAGCCCTCCCGCCAGCAGGGAGTGGTGGCGGTGCTGAGTTGGGCCCTCCCAGCTGCAGTTCAGTTCTCTCACCACCAGCTGCAGGGCTGAGCTGGGTCCTCTCGTCTGCAGTTCAGTCCTTCCACCAGCTGCCGTGCTGTGGTCAGTCCTCCCAGTTGCAGTTCACTTCTGCCACCACTAATGGCAGTGTGGAGCTTGGTTCCCCACAGAATGGCAGAGTATTATTTAAATGGTGTTAATTGGGGAAAGTTGATGTACAAAGGGACCCGGGTGTCCTTGTACACCAAGCACTTGAAAGCAAGCATGGAGGTGCAGCAAGCAGCTAAGGCAAAGGGTATGTCCTTTTGTCTGTGACATCTTTTGGTTATCTCCACCTATCACTGGCCCTCTATCCAGCTCTACCTGGATAGGTCCCACCCCCCAACCAGATTATATTTCACCTCTCTTCTATTTTTACTTAGTTCTGTTGAAGGGTCATTCGGACTCGAAACGTTAACTGTGCTCTACTCCGCCGATGCTGCCAGACCTGCTGAGTTTTTCCAGGTATTTTTGTTTTTGGTTTGGATTTCCAACATCCGCAGTTTTTTTTTTGCTTTTATCTTAAGGCAAATGTTATGTTGGGCCTTCGCTGCAAGAGGACTTGAGTACAGGAGCGAGGATGTCTTACTGCAGCTGTGCAGGGTCTTGGTCAGACCACACCTGGAGTATAGTGTGCCATAGAGGGAGTGCAAGCGAAGGTTCACCAGGCTGATTCCTGGGATGGCAGGATTGTCGTACGAGGGGAGGTTGGGCCGACTAGGCCCTGTGCTCACTGGAGTTTAGGAGAACGAGAGGGGATCTGATTGAATTGTATTAAATTCTGACAGGGATGGACAGACCGGACGCAGGGATGAAGTTTCCTCTGGGCTGTGGGAGGGGGGGGGTCTAGAACAAGGGGTCACAGTCTCAGGATACGGGGTAGACCATTTAGGACTGAGGTGAGGAGAAACCTCTTCACTCAGAGGGTGGTGAACCTGTGGGATTCTCTACCACAGAAGGCTGTGGAGGCCAAGCCGCTGAATATATTGAAGAAGGAAGTAGATAGATTTCTGGACACTAAAGGCGTTAAGGGGTACGGGGAGAGAGCGGGAATACGGCGTTGAGATAGAGGATCAGCCATGATCACATTGAATGGTGCAGCAGGCTCGAAGGGCCGAATGGCCTACTCCTATTTTCTGTATGTCAAAATCCTGGAACTCCCTCCCTAACAGCACAGTGGGTGTACCTACACCATGGACTGCAACGGTTCAAGAGGGCAGCTCACCACCACCTTCTCAAGGGGCAATTAGAAAATGGGCAATAGAATCTGGTCTAGTGTTTTTTTTAAAGCTGCAGTTCAGCCATCCCACCATGCAGGGCAGTGTCGAGCCGTGTCCTCCCATCAGCCGGAACCGCTGGCATCACCTGGGCAAAGCTCAGTCCTCCCAGATGCAGTTCAGCCCTCCCACCATGCAGGGCAGTGTTGAGCCGTGTCCTCCCAGCTGTCGGTCAGGGCCTCCCACCAGCAGGAACCGCTGGCATTACCTGGGCAAAGCTCAGTCCTCCCAGATGCAGTTCAGCCCTCCCACCACCAGCGCAGTGCTGAGCCTGGTCTTCCTGGCTGCAGTTCAGTCCTCCCGGCACCAGGAGCCGCTGGCAGCGTCGCTCCTGCCCGCGGTACTTCAGGCTGCAGTTCAGTCCTCCCGGCCACCAGCCGCAGTGCTGAGCCCGGTCATTCCCGGGCTGCAGCTCAGCCCTCCCACCACCGGCCGCAGTGCTTCACCCAGTCCCACCGGCTGCAGTTCGGTCCTCCCGGCTCCAGGTGCCGCTGGCAGTGTCGCTCCCGCCCGCGGTCCTCCAGCCGCTAATGGCGCTGTCTCCCACCCTCAGGCCGGCCTCCCAGACGGTGTCTGTGTCTTGGCTGCGACTCGGGTGGACATGGCTGGGCTGCCGCGGCGCATCGTGAAGGTAAATGGGGGGAGTGAGGGGCTGGGCCTGGGACTGGGGTTTAAACCCCTCCTGGGCCGGCGAGGGGGGATCCGGGGGAGCGGAGAATGTGGAGCCGGACAGACCCCCAGCTCCGTTCCCCAGGCTGGGCAAGGCCTAGCACGGAGGGAAGCCTAGGGCTGGGAGTGGGATCCAACCGGGGGCAGAGCTGCCTGTCATCCCCCATTGCACCCCCTTGATTGCAGCCCCATTGCACCACCCCCTGATTACAGCCCCATTGCACCTCCCTGATTACAGCCCCATTGCACCCCCCTGATTGCAGCCCCATTGCACCCCCCTGATTGCAGCCCCATTGCACCTCCCTGATTACAGCCCCATTGCACCTCCCTGATTGCAGCCCCATTGCACCTCCCTGATTGCAGCCCCATTGCACCTCCCTGATTACAGCCCCATTGCACCCCCCTGATTGCAGCCCCATTGCACCCCCATGATTGCAGCCCCATTGCACCCCCCTGATTGCAGCCCCATTGCACCCCCATGATTGCAGCCCCATTGCACCCCCCTGATTGCAGCCCCATTGCACCCCCCTGATTGCAGCCCCATTGCAACCCCCGGATTGCAGCCCCATTGCACCCCCCTGATTGCAGCCCCATTGCAACCCCCTGATTGCAGCCCCATTGCACCCCTCTGATTGCAGCCCCATTGCACCCCCCTGATTGCAGCCCCATTGCACCCCCCTGATTACAGCCCCATTGCACCCCCATGATTACAGCCCCATTGCACCCCCATGATTGCAGCCCCATTGCACCCCCCTGATTGCAGCCCCATTGCACCCCCCTGATTGCAGCCCCATTGCACCACCCCCTGATTACAGCCCCATTGCACCCCCCTGATTACAGCCCCATTGCACCCCCCTGATTGCAGCCCCATTGCACCCCCCTGATTGCAGCCCCATTGCAACCCCCTGATTGCAGCCCCATTGCACCCCCCTGATTGCAGCCCCATTGCACCCCCCTGATTACAGCCCCATTGCACCCCCCTGATTGCAGCCCCATTGCACCCCCCTGATTGAAGCCCCATTGCACCCCCCTGATTGAAGCCCCATTGCACCCCCCTGATTGCAGCCCCATTGCACCCCCCTGATTGCAGCCCCATTGCACCCCCCCGATTGCAGCCCCATTGCACCCCCCCTGATTGCAGCCCCATTGCACCCCCCTGATTGCAGCCCCATTGCACCCCCCTGAATGCAGCCCCATTGCACCCCCCTGAATGCAGCCCCATTGCACCCCCATGATTACAGCCCCATTGCACCCCCATGATTCCAGCCCAAATACAATCCCTCTGATTCCAGCCCCATTGCACCCCCATGAATCGAGCCCCATTGCAGCCCCATGATTACATCTCCTGATTACAACCCCGTTGCAATCCCCTTGATTACAGCCCCATAACGCCCCCCGATTACATGCCCATTGCAATCCCCTGATTACAGCCCCCATTACAACACAGCTGATTACATTCCCACTACAGTCACCCAATTACAGCAACAATCCCCCATTCCAAATCCCGCCAATACAATCACCCAATTACAATTGTCTCATAATCTAATTCCAATCACCCATGACAAACCCCAGTTACAACCTCTCCATTACAATCCGCTATTACAAGCATGCAGTATAATCCCACATAACAAACCCCCATTACACTCATTCATTACACTCCCCATAACAAGCCCCACACAACAATCCCTTTACATCAATCAGCCCCATTACAATCCGCCCATGATAATCAACCCCATTATGTTTCCAACATTACAACCTCTTTTACAATTCCTTCATTACATTGCAATCCCCCAATTACAATTCCCGATTACAACACTCTATAACAATCCCCCATTACAATCCCAATAAACAGCCTTGCCATTCCAATACCCCTCATAACAGATCCCCATTACGCCACCCATAACAATATCCTACATTACAAACCCCGTGACAATCTCCTGATTACAATCCCCCATTTCAATCCTGCCATTACAATGCCCCCATTAAATTCTCCTCATTATAAGTCTCATCACAAACGCCCCCATTACAAAACACAAAAAAATTCCGCCTCTCCAATACATTACATTCCTATTGCTGGCCCATTCCTCCCTCCGTCCCCTTCCTCTCTCTGTCACAATGAATTTTTCTTGTGTTTTCACGGCCTTTTTGAATTTGTTCTTGTTACTTGAGCATGGCTCATTAGGACATCATCTGCTGCCCATTCCTCATTGACCCGAGGACCTGCAACAAGTTGCATTGATATAGCACCTTGAACACGAAAAAACGCCCCGAGGTGAATCACAGGAGCAATGCGCAAACAGAAATTGACCCTGAGCCACATGAGAAGACATTAGGACAGGCGACCGAGAGCCCAGTGAAAGAGATCGGATTGAAGTAGCATGTTAAAGGAGGAGAGAAAGAGAGGCGGAGAAGTTCAGGGAGGGAATTCCAGAACTTAGGGTCCAGGCAGCTGAAGGCACGGTCGCCAATGGTGGAGCGATGGGAATCGGGGGATGGTCAAGAGGCCGGAATTGGAGGAGCGCAGAGATCTCGGAGGGTTGTAGGAGGTTACAGAGATAGGGAGAGTTGTAGGGGCTGGAGCAGGTTACAGAGATAGGGAGGGTTGTAGGGGCTGGAGGAGGTTACAGAGATAGGGAGGGGTGTAGGGACTGGAGGAGGTTACAGAGATAGGGAGGGTTGTAGGGGCTGGAGGAGGTTACAGAGATAGGGAGGGGTGTAGGGGCTGGAGGAGGTTACAGAGATAGGGAGGGTTGTCTGGGCTGGAGGAGGTTACAGAGATAGGAAGGGGTGTAGTGGCTGGAGGAGGTTACAGAGATAGGGAGGGTTGTAGGGGCTGGAGGAGGTTACAGAGATAGGCAGCGTTGTACGGGCTGGAGGAGGTTACAGAGATAGGGAGGGTTGTAGGCTCTGGAGGAGGTTACAGAGATAGGCAGGGTTGTACGGGCTGGAGGAGGTTACAGAGATAGGGAGGGATGTAGGGGCTGGAGGAGGTTACAGTGTTAGGGAGGGTTGTAGGGGCTGGAGGAGGTTACAGAGATAGGCAGCGTTGTACGGGCTGGAGGAGGTTACAGAGATAGGGAGGGTTGTAGGCTCTGGAGGAGGTTACAGAGATAGGCAGGGTTGTACGGGCTGGAGGAGGTTACAGAGATAGGGAGGGATGTAGGGGCTGGAGGAGGTTACAGTGTTAGGGAGGGTAGTAGGGGCTGGAGGAGGTTACAGAGATAGGGGTGTAGGGGCTGGAGGAGGTTAGAGATAGGGAGGGGTGTAGGGGCTGGAGGAGGTTACAGAGATAGGGAGGGGTGTAGGGGCTGGAGGAGGTTACAGAGATAGGGAGGGGTGTAGAGGCTGGTGGAGATTACAGAGATAGGGAGGGTTGTAGGGGCTAGAGGAGGTTACAGAGATAGGGAGGGTTGTAGGGGCTGGAGGAGTTTACAAAGATAGGGAGGGGTGTAGGGACTGGAGGAGGTTACAGAAATAGGGAGGGGTGTAGGGGCTGGAGGAGGTTACAGAGATAGGGGGTGTTGTAGGGGCTGGAGGAGGTTACAGAGACCGGGAGGTTTGGAGGGGGTTACAGGGATAGGGCGGTGTGTAGGGGCTGGAGGAGGTTACAGAAATAGGGTTGTAGGGGCTGGAGGAGGTTATAGAGATAGGGAGGAGTGTAGGGGCTGGAGGAGGTTACAGAGATAGGAAGGGTTGTAGGGGCTGGAGGAGGTTACAGAGATTGGGAGGGGTGTAGGGGCTGGAGGAGGTTACAGAGATAGGGAGGGTTGTAGGGGCTGAAGGAGGTTACAGAGATAGGGAGGGTTGTCTGGGCTGGAGGAGGTTACAGAGATAGGAAGGGGTGTAGTGGCTGGAGGAGGTTACAGAGATAGGGAGGGTTGTAGGTGCTGGTGGAGGTTACAGAGATAGGGAGGGTTGAAGGGGCTGGAGCAGGTTACAGAGTTAGGGTGGGGTGTAGGGTCTGGGGGAGGTTCCAGAGATAGGGAGTGTTGTAGGGGGTGGAGGACATTACAGAGATAGGGAGGGGTGTAGGTGTTGGAGGAGGTTACAGAGATAGGGAGGGGTGTAGGGGCTGGAGGAGGTTGCAGAGATAGGGGGTGTTGTAGGGGCTGGTGGAGGTTACTGAGATAGGGAGGTTATAGGGGCTGAAGGAGGTTATAGAGATAGGGAGGGTTGTAGGGGCTGTAGGAGGTTACAGAGAGAGGGAGGGGTGTTATGGCTGGAGGAGGTTAAAGAGATGGGGAGGGGTGTAGGGACTGGAGGAGGTTACAGAGATAGGGAGGGGTGTAGGGGCTGGAGGAAGTTACAGAGATAGGAAGGGTTGTAGGCGCTGGAGGAGGTTACAGAGATTGGGAGGTTTGGAGGGGGTTACAGAGATTGGGAGGGTTATAGGGGCTGGAGGAGGTTACAGAGATAGGGAGGAGTGTAGGTGCTGGAGAAGGTTACAGAGACAGGAAGGGTTGTAGGGGCTGGAGGAGGTTACAGAGATAGGGAGGGTTGTAGGGGCTGAAGGAGGTTACAGAGATAGGGATGGTTGTAGGGGCTGTAGGAGGTTACAGAGAGAGGGAGGGGTGTTATGGCTAGAGGAGGTTACAGAGATAGGGAGGGGTGAAGGGGCTGGAGGAGGTTACTGAGATAGGGTTGTAGGGGCTGGAGGCGGTTACAGATATGGAGGGGTGTAGGGGCTGGAGGAGGTTATAGAGATCGGGAGGGGTGTAGGGGCTGGAGGAGGTTACAGAGATAGGGAGGGGTGTAGGGGCTGGAGGAGGTTACAGAGATAGGGAGGGTTGTAGGGGCTGGAGGAGGTTCAGAGATAGGGAGGGTTGTAGGGGCTGGAGAAGGTTACAGAGATAGGGTGGGTTGTAGGTGCTGGAGGAGGTTACAGAGATAGGGAGGGGTGTAGGGGCTGGAGGAGGTTACAGAGATAGGGAGGGGTGTAGGGGTTGGAGGATGTTACAGAGATAGGGAGGGTTGTCAGGGCTGGCGGAGGTTACAGAGATAGGGAGGGGTGTAGGGGCTGGAGGAGGTTACAGAGAGAGTGAGGGGTGTAGGGGCTAGAGGAGGGTTACAGAGTTAGGGAGAGTTGTAGGGGCTGGAGGAGGTTACAGAGATAGGGTGGAGTTTAATGGCTGTAGGAGGTTACAGAGAGATGGAGGGGTGTAGGTGCTGGAGATGGTTACAGAGATAGTGAGGGGTGTAGGGGCTGGAGGAGGTTATTGAGATGGGAAGGGTTGTAGGGGCTGGAGAAGGTTACAGAGATAGGGAGGGGTGTAGGGGCTGGAGGAGGTTACAGAGATAGGGAGGGGTGTAGGGGCTGGAGGTTGTTACAGAGATAGGGAGGGTTGTCAGGGCTGGAGAAGGTTACAGAGATAGGGAGGGGTGTAGGGGCTGGAGGAGGGTTACAGAGATAGGGAGAGTTGTAGGGGCTGGAGGAGGTTACAGAGATAGGGAGGGGTGTTTGGCCTGGAGGAGGTTACAGAGAGAGGGAGGGGTGTAGGGGCTGGAGGTTACAGAGAGAGGGAGGGGTGTAGGGGCTGGAGGTTACAGAGATAGGGAGGGTTGTAGGGGATGGAGTAGGTTACAGAGATAGGGAGGGTTGTAGGGGCTGTAGGAGGTTACAGAGAGAGGGAGGTGTGTTATGGCTGGAGGAGGTTAAAGAGATGGGGAGGGGTGTAGGGACTGGAGGAGGTTACAGAGATAGGGACGGGTGTAGGGGCTGGAGGAAGTTACGGAGATAGGAATGGTTGTAGGCGCTGGAGGAGGTTACAGAGATAGGGAGGGTTGTAGGGGCTGGAGGAGTTTACAGAGATAGGGAGGGTTGCAGGAGCTGGAGGAGGTTACAGAGATAGGGAGGGGTGTTTGGGCTGGAGGAGGTTACAGAGAGAGGGAGGGGTGTAGGGGCTGGAGGAGGTTACAGAGATAGGGAGGGTTGTAGGGGCTGGAGGAGGTTACAGAGAGAGGGAGGGGTGTTATGGCTGGAGGAGGTTAAAGAGATGGGGAGGGGTGTAGGGACTGGAGGAGGTTACAGAGATAGGGAGGGTTGTAGGGGCTGGAGGAGTTTACAGAGATAGGGAGGGTTGCAGGAGCTGGAGGAGGTTACAGAAATAGGGAGGGGTGTAGGGGCTGGAGGAGGTTACAGAGATAGGGTGTGTTGTAGGGGCTGGAGGAGGTCACAGAGACCGGGAGATTTGGAGGGGGTTACAGGGATAGGGAGGGTTGTAGGGGCTGGAGGAGGTCTCAGAGATAGGAGGGTTGTAGGGGCTGGAGGAGGTTACAGAGATAGGGAGGAGTGTATTGGCTGGAGGCGGTTACAGAGATAGGAAGGGTTGTAGGGGCTGGAGGAGGTTACAGAGATAGGGAGGGTTGTAGGGGTTGGAGGAGGTTACAGAGATGGGGAGGGTTGTAGGGGCTGAAGGAGGTTACAGAGATAGGGAGGGTTGTCTGGGCTGGAGGAGGTTACAGAGATAGGGAGGGTTGTCTGGGCTGGAGGAGGTTACAGAGACCCGGAGCGTTGTAGGGGCTGGAAGAGGTTACAGAGATAGGGAGGTTTGTAGGGGCTGGAGGAGCTTACAGAGATAGGGAGTGGTGTAGGGTCTGGAGGAGGTTACAGAGATAGGGGGTTTTGTTGGGGCTGGAGGAGGTTACGGAGATAGGGAGGGGTGTAGGGGCTGGAGGATGTTACAGAGTTACCCAGGGGTGTAGGGGCTGGAGGAGGTTACAGAGATAGGGAGGGGTGTAGGGGCTGGAGGAGGTTCCAGAGATAGGGAGTGTTGTAGGGGCTGGAGGAGGTTACAGAGATCGGAGGGGTGTAGGTGTTGGAAGAGGTTACAGAGATAGAGAGGGCTGTAGGGGCTGGAGGAGGTTGCAGAGATAAGGGGTGTTGTAGGTGCTGGTGGAGTTTACTGAGATAGGAAGGGTTGTAGGGGCAGGAGGAGGTTACAGAGATAGGGAGGATTGTAGGGGCTTGTGGAGGTTACAGAGATAGGGACGTTTAGAAGGGGTTACAGAGATAGGGAGGTTTGTAGGGGCTGGAGGAGGTTACAGAGTTAATGTGGGTTGTGGGGGCTGGAGGAGGTTACAGATATACAGAGGGGTGTAGGGGCTGGAGGAGGTTACAGAGATTGGGAGGTTTGTAGGGGCTGGAGGAGCTTACAGAGATAGGGGGTGTTGTTGGGGCTGGAGGAGGTTACGGAGTTAAGAAGGGTTGTAGGGGCAGGAGGAGGTTACAGGGATAGTTTTGGAATGGGTT
This sequence comes from Isurus oxyrinchus, assembly GCA_026770705.1. Lineage (NCBI taxonomy): Eukaryota > Metazoa > Chordata > Chondrichthyes > Lamniformes > Lamnidae > Isurus > Isurus oxyrinchus. The sequence goes on along the minus strand of JANJGN010000102.1, from coordinate 137,383 downwards.
ACAGAGTTAGAAAGGGTTGATGGAGCAGGAGGAGGTTACAGAGATAGGGAGGATCTTAGGGTCTTGACGAGGTTACAGAGACCGGGCGGTTTGGAGGGGGTTACAGAGATAGGGAGGGTTGTTGGGACTGGAGGAGGTTACAGAGATAGGGAGGTTTAGTAGGGGTTCCTGAGATTGGGAGGTTTGTAGGGGATGGAGGAGTTTACAGAGATAGGGTGGGTTGTAGGGGCTGGAGGATGTTACCGAGGTAGGGATGGTTGTAGGTGCTGGAGGAGGTTTCAGAGATTGGGAGCGTTGTAGTGGCTGGAGGAGGTTACAGATATAGGGAGGGGTGTATGGTCTGGAGGAGGTTATAGAGGTAGGGAGGCAAGTTGGAGTTGGAGGAGGTTACAGAGATACGGAGGGGTGTAGGGGCTGGAGGAAGTTACAGAAATAGGGAGGGGTGTAGTGGCTGGAGGCGGTTACAGAGACAGGGGGTTTTGTAGGGGCTGGAGGAGGTTACAGAGATAGAAAGGGTTGTCTGGGCTGGAGGAGGTTTCAGAGATAGGGAGGATTGTAGGGGCTGGAGGAGGTTATAGAGATAGGGAGGTTTGGAGGGGGTTACTGAGATTGGGAGGGTTGTAGGGGCTGGAGGAGGTTACAGAGATAGGGAGGGGTGTAGGGTCAGGAGGTGGTTTCAGAGATAGGGAGATGTTTTGGGCTTGGAGGTGGTTACAGAGATAGGGAGGGTTGTAGAGGCTGGAGGTGGTTACAGGGATAGGGAGGGTTGCCGGGGCTGGAGGAGGTTGCAGAGATAAGGGGTGTTGTAGGTGCTGGTGGAGTTTACTGAGATAGGAAGGGTTGTAGGGGCAGGAGGAGGTTACAGAGATAGGGAGGTTTGTAGGGGCTGGAGGAGGTTACAGAGATAGGGTGGATTGTAGGGGCTGGAGGAGGTTACAGAGATAGGGAGTGTTGTAGGTGCTGGAGGAGGTTTCAGAGATTGGGAGCGTTGTAGGGCCTGGAGGAGGTTACCGAGATAGGGAGTGTTGTAGGGGCTGGAGGAGGTTACAGAGAAAGGGAGGGTTGTAGGGGCTGGAGGGGGTTACAGAGATAGGGAGGGGTGTAGGGGCTGGAGGAAGTTACAGAGATAGGGATGGGTCTAGGTGCTAGAGGCGGTTACAGAGATTGGGAGGTTTGTAGGGGCTGGAGGAGCTTACAGTGATAGGGAGTGGTGTAGGGTCTGGAGGAGGTTACAGAGATAGGGGGTGTTGTTGGGGCTGGAGGAGGTTACAGAGATAGGGAGGATTTTAGGGGCTGGAGGACGTTACAGAGACCGGGCGGTTTGGAGGGGGTTACAGAGATAGAGAGGGTTGTTGGGGCTGGAGGAGTTTACAGAGATAGGGAGGGGTGTAGCGGCTGGAGGAGGTTACAGAGATAGGGAGGTTTGTAGGGGCTGGAGGAGGTTACAGAGATAGGGAGGGGTGTAGGGTCTGGAGGAGGTTACACAGATAGGGGGTGTTGTAGGGGCTGGAGGACTTTACAGAGATAGGAAGGGTTTTAGGGGCAGGAGGTGGTTACAGAGAGAGCGAGGATTGTAGTGGTTGGTGGTAGTTACAGAGACCGGGAGGTTTGGAGGGGGTTACAGAGATAGGGAGGTTTGTAGGGGCTGGAGGAGGTTACAGTGATAGGGAGGCTTCTAGGGGCTGGAGGAGGTTACAGAGATAGTGAGGGTGATAGGGGCTAGAGGAGGTTACAGAGATAGGGATGAATGTACGGGCTTGTGGAGATTTCGGATATAGGGAGGGTTGTATGGGCTGGAGGAGGTTACAGAGACAGGGAGGGTTGTAGGGGCTTGAGGAGATTACAGTGATAGGGAGTGTTGTAGGTGCTGAAGGAGGTTTCAGAGATAGGGAGGGTTGTAGGGCAGGAGGAGGTCACAGAGATAGGAAGTGGTGTGAGGCTGGAGGAGGTTACATAGATAGGGAGGGGTATAGGGGCTGGGAAAGGTTGCAGAGATATGGAGGGTTGTCAGGGCTGCAGGAGATTTCAGAGATAGGGAGGAGTGTAGGGGCTGGAGGAGCGTTACAGAGATAGGGAGGGTTGTAGGGGCTGTGGGAGGTTACCAAGATAGGGAGGGTTGTAGGGGCTGGAGGAGGATAGAGAGATAGGGAGGGTTGTAGGGGCTGGAGGGGGTTACAGAGATAGGGAGGGGTGTAGGGGCTGGAGGAGGTTACAGAGGTAGGGAGGCGAGTTGGGGCTGGAGGAGGTTACAGAGATACGGAGGGGTCTTGGGGCTGGAGGAGGTTACAGAAGTAGGGAGGGGTGTAGTGGCTGGAGGCGGTTAAAGAGATAGGGGGTGTTGTAGGGGCTGGAGGAGGTTACAGAGATAGAAAGGATTGTAGGGGCTGGAGGAGGTTACAGAGATAGGGAGGATTGTAGGGGCTGGAGGAGGTTATAGAGATAGGGAGGTTTGGAGGGGGTTACTGAGATTGGGAGGTTTGTAGGAGCTGGAGGAGGTTACAGATACAGGGAGGGGTGTAGTGGCTGGAGGAGGTTACAGAGAGAGGAGCGTTGGAGGGGCTTGGAGGCGGTTACAGAGATAGGGAGTAGTTTAGGGGCTGGAGGAGGTTACAGAGATAGGGAGGGGTGTAGGGGCTGGAGGAGGTTACAGAGATAGAAAGGATTGTAGGGGCTGGAGGAGGTTACAGAGATTGGGAGGTTTGTAGGGGCTGGAGGAGCTTACAGAGATAGGGAGTGGTGTAGGGTCTGGAGGAGGTTACAGAGATAGGGGGTGTTGTTGGGGTTGGAGGAGGTTACAGAGATAAGGGTTGTAGGGGCAGGAGGAGGTTACAGGGATAGTTTTGGAATGCGTTACAGAGTTTGGAAGGGTTGAAGGAGCAGGAGGAGGTTACAGAGATAGGGAGGATTTTAGGGGCTGGAGGACGTTACAGAGACCGGGCGGTTTGGAGGGGGTTACAGAGATAGGGAGGGTTGTAGGGGCTGGAGGAGGTTACAGAGATAGGGAGGGGTGTAGGGTCTGGAGGAGGTTACACAGATAGGGGGTGTTGTAGGGGCTGGAGGAGTTTACAGAGATAGGAAGGGTTTTAGGGGCTGGAGGCGGTTACAGAGATAGGGAGTATTTTAGGAGCTGGAGGAGGTTATAGAGATAGGGAGGTTTGGAGGGGGTTACTGAGATTGGGAGGTTTGTAGGAGCTGGAGGAGGTTACAGAGATAGGGAGGGGTGTAGGGGCTGGAGGAGGTTACAGAGATAGGAGTGTTGTAGGGGCTGGAGGCGGTTACAGAGATAGGGAGTAGTTTGGGGCTGGAGGAGGTTACAGAGATAGAAAGGGTTGTCGGGGCTGGATGAGGTTACATAGATAGGGAGGGTTGTAGGCGCTGGAGGAGGTTACAGGGATAGGGAGGGTTGCAGGGGCTGGAGCAGGTTACAGAGATAGGGTGGGGTGTAGGGTCTGGAGGAGGTTATAGAGATAGGGAGGTTTCGAGGGGGTTACTGAGATTGGGAGGTTTGTCGGTGCTGGAGGAGGTTACAGAGATTGGGAGTGTTGTTGGGGCTGGAGGTGTTTACAGAGATAGTGAGGGTTGTAGGGGCTGGATGTGGTTACAGAGATAGGGAGGGATGTAGGGGCTGGAGGAGGTTACAGAGATAGGAGTGTTGTAGGGGCTGGAGGCGGTTACAGAGATAGGGAGTAGTTTAGGGGCTGGAGGAGGTTACAGGGATAGGGAGGGTTGCAGGGGCTGGAGCAGGTTACAGAGATTGGGTGGGGTGTAGGGTCTGGAGGAGGTTCCATAGATAGGGAGTGTTGTAGGGGCTGGAGGAGGTTACAGAGATAGGAGGGGTGTAGGTGTTGGAAGAGTTTACAGAGATAGGGAGGGCTGTAGGGGCTGGAGGAGGTTGCAGAGATAAGGGGTGTTGTAGGTGCTGGTGGAGTTTACTGAGATAGGAAGTGTGGTAGGTGCAGGAGGAGGTTACAGAGATAGGGAGGATTGTAGGGGCTGGAGGAGGTTACAGAGATAGGGAGGTTTAGAAGGGGTTACAGAGATAGGGAGGTTTGTAGGGGCTGGAGGAGGTTACAGAGATAGGGTGGGTTGCAGGGGCTGGAGGAGGTTACCGAGATAGGGAGGGGTGTAGGGGCTGGAGCAGGTTACAGAGATAGGGATGGGTCTAGGTGCTGGAGGCGGTTACAGAGATTGGGAGGTTTGTAGGGTCTGGAGGAGGTTTCAGAGATTGGGAGCGTTGTAGGGGCTGGAGGAGGTTACAGAGATAGGGAGGTTTATAGGGGCTGGAGGAATGTTACAGAGATAGGGAGGGTTCTAGGGGCTGGAGGAGCTTACAGAGATAGGGAGGGTTGTAGGGGCTGGAGGATGTTACAGAGATAGGGAGGAGTGTAGGGGCTGGAGATTACAGATATATGGAGGGTTGTATGGGCTGGAGGAGGTTACAGAGATACAGAGGTGTCCAGGTGCTGGAGGCGGTTACAGAGATTGGGAGGTTTGTAGGGGCTGGAAGAGGTTACAAAAATAGGGAGGGGTGTAGGGTCTTGAGGACGTTCCAGAGATAGGGAGTGTTGTAGGGGCTGGAGGAGGTTACAGAGATTGGGAGGGGTGTAGGGGCTGGAGGAGGTTACAGAGATAGGGAGGGGTGTAGGGGCTGGAGGAGGTTACACATATTGGGGGTATTGTAGGGGCTGGAGGAGTTTACAGCGATAAGGGTTTTAGGGGCTGGAGGTGGTTACAGAGATAGTGTGGATTGTAGGGGCTGGAGGCAGTTACAGAGACTGGGAGGTTTGGAGGGGGTTACAGAGATAGGAAGGGTTGTAGGAGTTGGAGGAGGTCACAGAGATAGGGAGGGTTGTAGGGGCTGGAGGAGGTAACAGTGATAGGGAGGGGTGTAGGGTCTGGAGGACGTTCCAGAGATAGGGAGTGTTGTAGGGGCTGGAGGAGGTTACAGAGATTGGGAGGGGTGTAGGGGCTGGAGGAGGTTACAGAGATAGGGAGGGGTGTAGGGGCTGGAGGACGTTACACATATTGGGGGTATTGTAGGGGCTGGAGGCAGTTACAGAGACTGGGAGGTTTGGAGGGGGTTACAGAGATAGGGAGGTTTATAGGGGCTGGAGGAGGTTACATAGATAGGGAGAGTTGTAGGGGCTGGAGGCGGTTACAGAGATAGGGATGAATATAGGGGCTGGAGGAGATTACAGATATAGGGAGGTTTGTAGTGGCTGGAGGAATTTACAGAGACAGGGAGGGTTATAGGGGCTGGAGGAGGATTGAGAGATAGGGAGAGTTGTAGGGGCTGGAGGCGGTTACAGAGATAGGGAGGGGTGTAGGGGCTGGAGGAGGTTACAGAGATGGGGAGGCGAGTTGGGGCTGGAGGAGGTTACAGAGAAAGGGGGTGTTGTAGGCGCTGGAGGAGGTTATACAGATAGAAAGGGCTGTAGGGGCTGGAGGAGGTTACAGAGATAGGTTTGTAGGGGCTGGAGGAGGTTATAGATCGGGAGGTTTGGCAGGGGTTACTGAGATTGGGAGGGTTGTAGGGGCTGGAGGAAGTTACAGAGATTGGAGCGTTGTAGGGGCTGGTGGAGGTTACAGATATAGGGAGGAGTGTAGGGGCTGGAGGAGGTTACAGAGATAGGAAGGGTTGTAGGGGCTGGAGGAGGTTACAGAGATAGGGAGCTTTGTAGGGGCTGGAGGAGGTTACAGTGATAGGGAGTGTTGTAGGGGCTGAAGGAGGTTACAGAGATAGGGAGGGTTGTAGGGACTGGAGGAGGTTACAGAGATAGGGAGGAGTGTAGGGGCTGGAGGAGGTTACAGAGATAGTGAGGGTTGTAGAGGTTGGAGGAGGTTACAGTGATAGGGAGTGTTGTATAGGCTGAAGGAGGTTACAGGCATAGGGACGGTTCTAGGGCTGGAGCAGGTTACAGAGATAGGGAGGGGTGTGATGCTGGTGGAGGTTACAGAGATAAGGAGGGGTGTAGGGGCTGGAGGAGATTACAGAGATAGGGAGGGGTGTAGGGGCTGGAGGAGGTTGCAGAAATAGGGAGGGGTGTAGGCGCTGGAGGAGGTTACAGAGATAGGGAGGGGTTTAGGGGCTGGAGGAGGTTACAGAAATAGGGAGGTGTGTTTGGGCTGGAGGAGGTTACACAGATAGAGGGTGTTGCAGGGGCTGGAGGAGTTTACAAAGATAGGAAGGGATTTAGGGGCAGGAGGAGGTTACAGAGATAGCGAGGATTGTAGGGGCTGTAGGTAGTTACAGAGACCGGGAGGTTTGGACGGGGTTACAGAGATAGGGAGGTTTGTAGGGGCTGGAGGAGGTTACAGAGATAGGGAGGGTTGTAGGGGCTGGAGGATGTTACAGAGATAGGGAGGAGTGTAGGGTCTGGAGGAGATTACAGATATATGGAGGGTTGTATGGGCTGGAGGAGATTACAGAGATAGGGAGGGTTGTAGTGGCTCGAGGAGGTTACAGAGATTGGGAAGCGAGTTGGGGCTGTAGGAGGTTACAGAGATACGGAGGGATGTAGGGGCTGGAGGAGGTTACAGAAATAGGGAGGGGTGTGGTGGCTGGAGGAGGTTACAGAGATAGGTGGTGTTGTAGGGGCTGGAGGAGGTTACAGAGATAGAAAGGGTTGTAGGGGCTGGAGGAGGTTACAGAGATAGGGAGGATTGTAGTGGCTGGAGGACGTTACAGAGATCGGGAGGTTTGGAGGAGGTTACAGAGATTGGGAGGGTTTTAGGGGCTGGAGAAGGTTACAGAGATAGGAACGTTGTAGGGGCTGGTTGAGGTTACAGATATAGGGAGGAGTGTAGGGGCTGGAGGAGGTTACAGAGATAGGAAGGGTTGTAGGGGCTGGAGGATGTTACAGAGATAGGGTTGTAGGGGCTGGAGGAGGTTACAGTGATAGGGAGTGTTGTAGGGGCTGAAGGAGGTTACAGAGTTAGGGAGGGAAGTAGGGCTGGAGTAGGTTACAGAGATAGGCAGGGGTGTGAGGCTGGAGGAGGTTACAGAGATAGGGAGGGGTGTAGGGGCTGGAGAAGGTTGCTGAGATAGAGAGGGGTGTCAGGGCTCCAAGAGATTACAGAGATAGGGAGGGGTGTAGGGGCTGGATGAGTGTTACAGAGATAGGTAGAGTTGTAGGTGCTGGAGGCGGTTACAGAGATAGGGAGGGTTGTATGGGTTGCAGAAGGTTACAGAGAGAGGGAGGGGCGCAGGGGCTGGAGGAGGGTTACAGAGATAGGGAGAGTTGTAGGGGCTGTAGGAGGTTACAGAGATAGGGAGGGTTGTAGGGGTTGGAGGAGGTTACAGAGATTGGGAGGGGTGTTGGGGCTGGAGGAGGTTACAGAGGTAGGGAGGGGTGTAGATGCTGGAGGAGGTTACAGAGATAGGGTTGGGTGTAGGTGCTGAAGGAGGTTCCAGAGATAGGGACTGTTGTAGTAGCTGGAGGAGGTTACAGAGATAGGGAGGGGTGTATGTTTTGGAGGAGGTTGCAGAGTTAGTGAGGTGTGTAGGGGCTGGAGGAGGTTTCTGTGATAGGGGGTGTTGTAGGTTCTGGTGGAGGTTAATGATATAGGGAGTGTTGTAGGGGCTGGAGGAGGTTACAGAGATAGGGAGGGTTGTAGGGGCTGGAGGAGGTTACAGAGATAGGGAGGGTTGTAGGGCCTGGAGGAGGTTACAGAGATAGGGAGTGTTGTAGGGGCTGGAGGAGGTTACAGAGATAGGGAGGGTTGTATGGTTTGGAGCAGGTCACAGAGACAGGGAGAGGTGTTTTTCTTGGAGGAGGTTACAGAGATAGGGAGGGTTGTAGAGGCTGGAGGTGGTTACAGAGATAGGGAGGGTTGTAGGGGCTGGAGGAGGTTACAGAGATAGGGAGGAGTGTAGGGGCTGGAGCCGGTTAGAGAGATAGGGAGGGGTGTCGGGGCTGGAGGAGGTTACAGAGATAGCGAGGGGTGTAGGTGATGGAGGAGGTTAGATAGCTAGGGCGGGTTTTAGCGGCTGGAGGAGGTTACAGAGATAGGGAGGGGTGTAGGGGCTGGAGGATGTTACAGAGATAGGGAGGGGTTTAGGGGCCGGAGGAGGTTACAGAGATAGGGCGGGGTGTAGGGGCTGGAGGAGGTTACACAGATAGGGAGGGGTGTAGGTGCTGGAGGATGTTACAGAGATAGGGAGGGGTTTAGGGGCTGGAGGAGGTTACAGAGATAGGGAGGGGTGCAGGGACTGGAGGAGGTTACAGGGATAGGGTGGGGTGTAGGTGCTGGAGGAGGTTCCAGAGATAGGGAGTGTTGCAGGGGCTGGAGGAGGTTACAGAGATAGGGAGGGGTGTAGGTGCTGGTGGAGGTTACTGAGATAGGTAGGGTTGTAGGGGCAGGAGGAGGTTACAGAGATAGGGAGGATTGTAGGGGCTGGAGGAGGTTACAGAGATAGGGAGCTTTAGAGTGGGTTACAGAGATACGGAGGTTTGTAGGGTCTGTAGGAGGTTACAGAGATAGGGTGGGTTGTAGGGGCTGGAGTTGGTTACAGAGATAGGGAGGAGTGTAGGGGCTGGAGGAGGTTACAGGGATAGGGAGGGGTTTAGGGGCTGGAGGAGGTTACAGAGATAGGGAGGGGTGCAGGGACTGGAGGAGGTTACAGGGATAGGGTGGGGTGTAGGTGCTGGAGGAGGTTCCAGAGATAGGGAGTGTTGCAGGGGCTGGAGGAGGTTACAGAGATAGGGAGGGGTGTAGGTGCTGGTGGAGGTTACTGAGATAGGTAGGGTTGTAGGGGCAGGAGGAGGTTACAGAGATAGGGAGGATTGTAGGGGCTGGAGGAGGTTACAGAGATAGGGTGGGTTGTAGGGGCTGGAGTTGGTTACAGAGATAGGGAGGAGTGTAGGGGCTGGAGGAGGTTACAGGGATAGGGATGGGTGTAGGGTCTGGAGGAGGTTACCGAGATAGGGAGGGTTGTAGGGTCTGGAGGAGTTTTCAGCGACAGGGAGCGTTGTAGGGGCTGGAGGAGGTTACAGAGACAGGGAGGTTTGGAGCTGGTTACTGAGATAGGGAGGGTTGTCTGGGCTGGAGGAGGTTACAGAGATAGGCAGGATTGTAGGGGCTGGAGGTGATTAGAGAGATAAGGAGGAGTGTAGGGGCTGGAGAAGATTACAGAGATCTGGAGTGTTGTAGGGGCTGGAGGAGTTTACAGGGAAAGGGAGGGTTGTAGGGGCTGGAGGCGGTTACAGGGATAGGGCAGGATTGTAGGGGCTGGAGGAGGTTACAGAGATAGGGAGGGTTGTATGGGCTGGAGGAGGTTACAGAGATAGGGAGGGTTGTATGGGCTGGAGGAGGTTACAGAGATAGGCAGGATTTAAGGGGCTGGAGGAGGTTAGAGAGATAAGGAGCAGTGTAGGGGCTGGAGACGATTACAGAGATCTGGAGTGTTGTTGGGGCTGGAGGAGTTTATAGAGATAGGGAGGGTTGTAGGGGCTGGAGGCGGTTACAGAGATAGGCAGGATTGTAGGGGCTGGAGGAGGTTACAGAGATAGGGAGGGTTGTAGCGGCTGGAGGAGGTTACAGAGATGGGGAGGGTTGTCAGGGCTGGAGGAGGTTAAACAGATAGGGAGGGGTGTAGGAGCTGGAGGAGGTTACACAGATTGGGAGGGGTGTTTCGGCTGGTGGAGGTTACAGAGAGAGGGAGGGGTGTAGGGGCTGGAGGATGTTATAGAGATAGGGAGGGGTGTAGGGGCTGGAGGAGGTATCAGAGATAGGGATGGTTGTAGGGCCTGGAGGAGGTTACAGAGATAGGGAGGGCTGTAGGGGCTGGGGGAGGTTACAGTGATAGGGAGGGGTGTAGGGGCTGGAGGAGTTTACAGAGATAGGGAGGGGTGTAGGGGTTCGAGGAGGTTACAGAGATACGGAGGGGTGTAGGAGCTGGAGGCGGTTACAGAATAGGGAGGGGTGTAGGGGCTGGAGGAGGTTACAAGGAAAGGGAGGGTTGTAGGGGCTGGAGGAGTTTACAGGGATAGGGAGGTTTGTAGGGGCTGGAGGAGGTTACAGAGATAGGGAGGGTTGTAGGGGTGGAGGAGGTTACAGAGATAGGCAGCATTGTAGGGGGTGGAGGAGGTTACAGAGGTAGGGAGGGTTGAATGGTTTGGAGCAGGTCACAGAGACAGGGAGAGGTGTTTTTCTTTGAGGAGGTTACAGAGATAGGGAGGGTTGTAGAGGCTGGATGTGGCTACAGAGATAGGGAGGGTTGTAGGGGTTGGAGGAGGTTACAGAAATAGGGAGGAGTGTACGGGCTGGAGTCGGTTAGAGAGATAGGGGTGTCGGGGCTGGAGGAGGTTACAGAGATAGGGAGGGGTGTAGCGGCTGGAGGAGGTTACAAAGAAAGGGAGGGTTGTAGGGGTTGGAGGAACTTTCCAGAGATTGGGAGGGGTGTTGGGGCTGGAGGAGATTACAGAAATAGGGAGTGGTGTAGGTGCTGGAGGATTTTACGGAGATAGGGTGGGGTGTAGGGTCTGGAGGAGGTTCCAGAGATAGGGAGGGGTGTAGGGGATGGAGGAGGTTAGATAACTAGGGCGGGTTTTAGGGGCTGGAGGAGGTTACAGAAATAGGGAGGGGTGTAGGGGCTGGAGGTGCGTTACAAAGATTGGCTAGAGTTGTAGGTGCTTGAGGAGGTTACAGAGATAGGGCGGTTTGTAAGGGCTGGAGGAAGTTAAAGAGATAGGGAGGGGTGTAGGGGCTGGAGGAGGTTACAGAGAGATGGAGGGGTGTAGGGGCTGGAGGAGGTTACAGAGATAGGGAGGGGTGTAGTGCCTGGAGGAGGTTACAGAGATAGGGAGGGGTGTCGGGGCTGGAGGTGGTTACAGAGATAGGGAGGGTTGTAGTGGCTGGAGGAGGTTGCAGAGATAGGGAGGGTTGTCGGGGTTGGAGGAGGTTACAGAGATTGGGAGGGGTGTTGGGGCTGGAGGAGGTTACAGAGGTAGGGAGGGGTGTAGGTGCTGGAGGAGGTTACAGAGATAGGGTTGGGTGTAGGTGCTGGAGGAGGTTCCAGAGATAGGGAGGTGTGTAGGGGCTGGAGGAGGTTGCTGTGATAGGGGGTGTTGGAGGTGCTGGTGGAGGTTAATGAGATAGGAAGGGTTGTAGGGGCAGGAGGAGGTTAAAGAGTTAGGGAGAGCTGTAGGGGCTGGAGGAGGTTATCGAGATTGGGCCGGGTGTAATGGCTGTAGGAGGTTACAGAGAGATGGAGGGATGTAGGGGCTGTCGGAGGTTTATGAGATATGTAGGGACTGGAGGAGGTTACAGTGATAGGGAGGGGTTTAGGGTCTGGAGGAGATTACTGAGATCGGGAGTGTTGTACGGACTGGTGGAGTTTACAGAGATAGGGAGGGTTGTAGGGGTGGAGGAGGTTACAGAGATAGGCAGGATTGTAGGGGGTGGAGGAGGTTACAGAGGTAGGGAGGGTTCTAGGGTTTGGAGCAGGTCACAGACACAGGGAGAGGTGTTTTTCTTGGAGGAGGTTACAGAGATAGGGAGGGTTGTAGAGGCTGGAGGTGGTTACAGAGATAGGGAGGGTTGTAGAGGCTGGAGGTGGTTACAGAGATAGGGAGGGTTGTAGGGTCTGGAGGAGGTTACAGAGATAGGGAGGGTTGTAGGGTCTGGAGGAGGTTACAGAGATAAGGAGCAGTGTAGGTGCTGGAGACGATTACAGAGATCTGGAGTGTTGTTGGGGCTGGAGGAGTTTATAGAGATAGGGAGGGTTGTAGGGGCTGGAGGCGGTTACAGAGATAGGCAGGATTGTAGGGGCTGGAGGAGGTTACAGAGATAGGGAGGGTTGTAGGGGCTGGAGGAGGTTACAGAGATAGGGAGGGTTGTCAGGGCTGGAGGAGGTTAAACAGATAGGGAGGGGTGTAGGAGCTGGAGGAGGTTACACAGATTGGGAGGGGTGTTTCGGCTGGTGGAGGTTACAGAGAGAGGGAGGGGTGTAGGGGCTGGAGGATGTTATAGTAATAGGGAGGGGTGTAGGGGCTGGAGGAGGTTACAGAGATAGGGATGGTTGTAGGGCCTGGAGGAGGTTACAGAGATAGGGAGGGCTGTAGGGGCTGGGGGAGGTTACAGTGATAGGGAGGGGTGTAGGGGCTGGAGGTGTTTACAGAGATAGGGAGGGGTGTAGGGGTTCAAGGAGGTTGCAGAGATAGGGAGGGGTGTAGGAGCTGGAGGCGGTTACAGAATAGGGAGGGGTGTAGGGGCTGGAGGAGGTTACAAGGATAGGGAGGGTTGTAGGGGCTGGAGGAGTTTACAGGGATAGGGAGGTTTGTAGGGGCTGGAGGAGGTTACAGAGATAGGGAGGGTTGTAGGGGTGGAGGAGGTTACAGAGATAGGCAGCATTGTAGGGGGTGGAGGAGGTTACAGAGGTAGGGAGGGTTGAATGGTTTGGAGCAGGTCACAGAGACAGGGAGAGGTGTTTTTCTTCGAGGAGGTTACAGAGATAGGGAGGGTTGTAGAGGCTGGATGTGGCTACAGAGATAGGGAGGGTTGTAGGGGCTGGAGGAGGTTACAGAAATAGGGAGGAGTGTACGGGCTGGAGGCGGTTAGAGAGATAGGGGTGTCGGGGCTGGAGGAGGTTACAGAGATAGGGAGGGGTGTAGCGGCTGGAGGAGGTTACAAAGAAAGGGAGGGTTGTAGGGGTTGGAGGAGGTTTCCAGAGATTGGGAGGGGTGTTGGGGCTGGAGGAGATTACAGAAATAGGGAGTGGTGTAGGTGCTGGAGGATTTTACAGAGATAGGGTGGGGTGTAGGGTCTGGAGGAGGTTCCAGAGATAGGGAGGGGTGTAGGGGATGGAGGAGGTTAGATAGCTAGGGCGGGTTTTAGGGGCTGGAGGAGGTTACAGAAATAGGGAGGGGTGTAGGGGCTGGAGGTGCGTTACAGAGATTGGCTAGAGTTGTAGGTGCTTGAGGAGATTACAGAGATAGGGCGGTTTGTAAGGGCTGGAGGAGGTTAAAGAGATAGGGAGGGGTGTAGGGGCTGGAGGAGGTTACAGAGAGATGGAGAGATGTAGGGACTGGAGGAGGTTACAGAGATAGGGAGGGGTCTCGGGTCTGGAGGTGGTTACAGAGATATGGACGGGTGTCGGCGCTGGAGGAGGTTACAGAGATAGGGAGGGGTGTAGTGCCTGGAGGAGGTTACAGAGATAGGGAGGGGTGTCGGGGCTGGAGGAGGTTACAGAGATAGGGAGGGGTGTAGCGGCTGGAGTAGGTTACAGAGATAGGGAGGGTTGTAGGGGTTGGAGGAGGTTACAGAGATTGGGAGGGGTGTTGGGGCTGGAGGAGGTTACAGAGGTAGGGAGGGGTGTAGGTGCTGGAGGAGGTTACAGAGATAGGGTTGGGTGTAGGTGCTGGAGGAGGTTAAAGAGATAGGGAGGGGTGTAGGGGCTGGAGGAGGTTACAGAGAGATGGAGAGATGTAGGGACTGGAGGAGGTTACAGAGATAGGGAAGGGTCTAGGGTCTGGAGGTGGTTACAGAGATATGGACGGGTGTCGGCGCTGGAGGAGGTTACAGAGAGATGGAGAAATTTAGGGACTGGAGGAGGTTACAGAGATAGGGAGGGGTCTAGGGTCTGGAGGTGGTTACAGAGATATGGACGGGTGTCGGCGCTGGAGGAGGTTACAGAGATAGGGAGGGGTGTAGTGCCTGGAGGAGGTTACAGAGATAGGGAGGGGTGTCGGGGCTGGAGGAGGTTACAGAGATAGGGAGGGGGTGTAGCGGCTGGAGGAGGTTACAGAGATAGGGAGGGTTGTAGGGGTTGGAGGAGGTTACAGAGATTGGGAGGGGTGTTGGGGCTGGAGGAGGTTACAGAGGTAGGGAGGGGTGTAGGTGCTGGAGGAGGTTACAGAGATAGGGTTGGGTGTAGGTGCTGGAGGAGGTTCCAGAGATAGGGAGGGGTGTAGCGGCTGGAGGAGGTTACAGAGATAGGGAGGGTTGTAGGGGTTGGAGGGGGTTACAGAGATTGGGAGGCGTGTTGGGGCTGGAGGAGGTTACAGAGGTAGGGAGGGGTGTAGGTGCTGGAGGAGGTTACAGAGATAGGGTTGGGTGTAGGTGCTGGGGGAGGTTCCAGAGATAGGGAGGTGTGTAGGGGCTGGAGGAGGTTGCTGTGATAGGGGGTGTTGTAGGTTCTGGTGGAGGTTAATGAGATAGGAAGGGTTGTAGGGGCAGGAGGAGGTTAAAGAGTTAGGGAGAGCTGTAGGGGCTGGAGGAGGTTATCGAGATTGGGCGGGGTGTAATGGCTTTAGGAGGTTACAGAGAGATGGAGGGATGTAGGGGCTGTAGGAGGTTTATGAGATATGTAGTGACTGGAGGAGGTTACAGTGATAGGGAGGGGTTTAGGGTCTGGAGGAGATTACAGAGATCGGGAGTGTTGTACGGACTGGTGGAGTTTACAGAGATAGGGAGGGTTGTAGGGGTGGAGGAGGTTACAGAGATAGGCAGGATTGTAGGGGGTGGAGGAGGTTACAGAGGCAGGGAGGGTTGTAGGGTTTGGAGCAGGTCACAGAGACAGGGAGAGGTGTTTTTCTTGGAGGAGGTTACAGAGATAGGGAGGGTTGTAGAGGCTGGAGGTGGTTACAGAGATAGGGAGGGTTGTAGAGGCTGGAGGTGGTTACAGAGATAGGGAGGGTTGTTGGGTCTGGAGGAGGTTACAGAGATATGGATGGGTGTAGGGGCTGGAGCCGGTTAGAGAGATAGGGAGTGGTGTAGGTGCTGGAGGAGTTTACAGAGATAGGGTGGGGTTTAGGGTGTGGAGGAGGTTACAGAGAAAGTGAGGGTTGTAAGGGTTGGAGGATGTTACAGAGATTGGGAGGGGTGTTGGGGCTGGAGGAGGTTACAGAGATTGGGAGGCGTGTTTCGGCTGGCGGAGGTTACAGAGAGAGGGAGGGGTGTAGGGGCTGGAGGAGGTTTTAGAGATAGGGCGGGGTGTCATGGCTGTAGGGGGTTATAGAGAGATGGAGGGATGTAGGGGCTGGAGGAGGTTTATCAGATATGTAGCGTTGTAGGGACATGGAGGAGGTTACAGAGATAGGGAGGGGTGTGGGGTCTGGAGGAGGTTACAGAGATCGGGAGTGTTATAGGGGCTGGAGGAGTTTACAGAGATAGGGAGGGTTATAGGGGCTGGAGGAGGTTACAGAGGTAGGGAAGGTTGTAGAGGCTGGAGGTGGTTACAGAGATAGGGAGGGGTGTAGGGGCTGGTGGTGGTCATAGAGATAGGGAGGGTTGTAGGGGCTGGAGGAGGTTACAGAGGTAGGGAAGGTTGTAGAGGCTGGAGGTGGTTACAGAGATAGGGAGGGGTGTAGGGGCTGGTGGTGGTCATAGAGATAGGGAGAGGTGTTGGGCTTGGAGGAGGTTACAGAGATAGGGAGGGTTGTAGAGGCTGGAGGTGGTTACAGAGATAGGGAGGGAGGTAGGGGCTGGAGGAGGTTACAGAGATAGGAGCGTTGTAGGGGCTGGAGGAGGTTACAGAGATAGGAAGGGTTGTAGGGGCTGGAGGAGGTTACAGGGATAGGGAGGGTTGCAGGGGCCGGAGCAGGTTACAGAGATAGGGTGGGGTGTAGGGGCTGGAGGAGGTTCCTGAGATAGGGTGTGTTGTAGGGGTGGAGGAGGTTACAGAGATAGGTGGGGTGTAGGTGTTGGAAGAGGTTACAGAGATAGGGAGGGTTGTGGGGGGTGGAGGAGGTTACAGAGATAGGGAGGTGTGTTATGGCTGGAGGAGGTTTAAGAGATGTGGAGGGGTCTAAGGACTGGAGGAGGTTACAGAGATAGGGTTGTATGTGTTGCAGAAGGTTACAGAGAGAGGGAGGGGTGCAGGGGCTGGAGGAGGGTTGCAGAGATAGGGAGAGTTGTAGGGGCTGTAGGAGGTTACAGAGAGCGGGAGGGGTCTTATGGCTGGAGGAGGTTAAAGAGATGGGGAGGGTCTAGGGACTGGAGTAGGTTACAGAGATAGGGAGGGTTGTAGGGGCTGGAGAGGTTACAGAGATAGGGAGGGCTGTAGGGTCTGGAGGAGTTTACAGAGATAGGGAGGGGTGTAGGGGACTGAAGGAGGTTACAGAGATAGGGAGGGTTGTAAGGGCTGGAGGAGGTTACAGAGATAGGGAGGGCTGTAGGGGCTGGAGGAGTTTACAGAGATAGGGAGGGGTGTAAGGGCTGGAGGTGGTTACAGAGATAGGGAGGGTTGTAGGGGCTGGAGGAGGTTACAGAGATAGGGAGGGTTGTAGGGTCTGGAGGAGGTTACAGAGATAGGGAAGGGTGTAGGGGCTGGAGGAGGTTACAGAGATAGGGAGGGATGTCGGGGCTGGAGGAGGTTACAGAGATAGGGAGGGTTGTAGGGGTTGGAGGAGGTTACAGAGATAGGGAGGGATGTCGGGGCTGGAGGAGGTTACAGAGATAGGGAGGGTTGTAGGGGTTGGAGGATGTTACAGAGATAGGGAGGGGTGTAGGGGCTGGTGGTGGTCATAGAGATAGGGAGGGTTGTAGGGGCTGGAGGAGGTTACAGAGGTAGGGAAGGTTGTAGAGGCTGGAGGTGGTTTCAGAGATAGGGAGGGTTGTAGGGGCTGGAGGAGGTTACAGAGGTAGGGAAGGTTGTAGAGGCTGGAGGTGGTTTCAGAGATAGGGAGGGGTGTAGGGGCTGGTGGTGGTCATAGAGATAGGGAGAGGTGTTGGGCTTGGAGGAGGTTACAGAGATAGGGAGGGTTGTAGAGGCTGGAGTTGGTTACAGAGATAGGGAGGGATGTAGGGGCTGGAGGAGGTTACAGAGATAGGAGCGTTGTATGGGCTGGAGGAGGTTACAGAGATAGGGAAGGGTGTAAGGGCTGGAGGAGGTTACAGAGATAGGGAGGGGTGTAGGGGCTGGAGGAGGTTACAGAGATAGGGAAGGGTGTAGGGGCTGGAGGAGGTTACAGAGATAGGGAGGGGTGTAGGGGCTGGAGGAGGTTACAGAGATAGGGAGGGGTGTAGGGGCTGGAGGAGTTTACAGAGATCGGGAGGGGGCTGTGCGGAGGCCGTGGAAGGATTTGAAAACGAAAGTGAGCATTTTGAAATTGCCGGACCGGGCGCCAGTGTGGGTTAGCGAGCCCAGGGGGTGTTGGGTGAAGGGGACTCGGTGCGAGTTTGGACATGGGTGGGTTGGGGGAGGCTGTAGCGTTTGAAGTTTGTGGAGGGTGGAATGTGGCGGAGCGTTGGGATAGTTGTGTCTGGAGGTGACGAAGGCGTTGGACGAGGGTTTCAGCAGCTGATGAGCTGAGGCAGGGGGTAGAGTCAGGCGATGTCACGGAGGTGGAAATAGGCGGGGGCGGGGTGTCTTAGCAATGGATGGACAGTGTCAAGGACGGCAGACGGTTCGCGGGAAAGGTTACCCCTGTCACGTTCACACGGGACGTTGCCTGTGACCTTGCTAAGAGCCGATTGGATACTGACAGCTCCGGGAAAGAGGGTCGTGGATTCGGGAGGTGAGAACGTGCTCGAGGACGAGGGAGGGGCACTGGTCCCACGTGTCCGCTGCCCTTGACCGTCCGGGCAGGAAGGGGTTGTGGGTTGGGGGAGTGCTGATTGGTTCGTCTCCAGTTCCTTGTTTCCCTGTCCCAACAGGAGACACAGCGTCTGATGGCGGAGCCGGTGCCGGGGATTCGAGCCGAGCCGGATGAGGCCAACGCTCGATACTTTCACGTGGTGATTGCTGGGCCCCAGGACTCACCCTTTGAAGGGGGTAATTTCAAGCTGGAGCTCTTCCTGCCGGAGGAATACCCCCATGGCAGCCCCCAAGGTCCGGTTCGTCACCAAGATCTACCATCCCAACGTGGACAAGCTGGGCAGGATCTGCTTGGACATCCTGAAAGGTATCGGGGCCTTCAGCTACCCGTCCGCCGTCCGTCCCTTCCCCCGTCCCCGTCCCCCTCCCCCTGTCCGTCCCCGTCCCCCTCCCCCTGTCCGTCCCCGTCCCCGTCCCCCTCCCCCTGTCCGTCCCCGTCCCCCTCCCCGCGTCCGTCCCTCCCCCGTCCCCCCTCCCCCAGTCCGTCCCCCTCCCCCAGTCCGTCCCCCTCCCCCCGTCCGTCCCTCCCCCGTCCCCCTCCCCCCTGTCCGTCCCTCCCCCGTCCCCCTCCCCGCGTCCGTCCCTTCCCCCCCCCATCCCGTCCGCCCCCGTCCCCCTCCCCGCGTCCGTCCCCTCCCCCGTCACCCTCCCCGCGTCCGTCCCTCCCCCCGTCCCCCTCCCCCTGTCCGTCCCTTCCCCCGTCCCCCTCCCCCCTCCCCCTGTCCGTCCCCCGTCCCCCTCCCCCTGTCCGTCCCCGTCCCCCTCCCCCCCGTCCGTCCCCGTCCTCCTCCCCCCGTCCGTCCCCTCCCCCGTCCGGCCCCTCCCCCCGTCCGTCCCCCTCCCCCGTCCGTCCCTTCCCCCCGTCCGTCCCTTCCCCCCGTCCGTCCCTTCCCCTGTCCGTCCCCATCCCCCCTCCCCCCCCGTCCGTCCCCGTCCTCCTCCCCTCGTCCGTCCCCTCCCTCTGTCCGTCCCTTCCCCCATCCGTCCCCGTCCCCCTCCCCCTGTCCGTCCCTTCCCCCGTCCGTCCCCCGTCCCCCTCCCCCTGTCCGTCCCCCTCCCCCCATCCGTCCCCCTCCCCCTGTCCCCGTCCCCCTCCCCTGTCCCCGTCCCCCTCCCCGTCTGTCCCCCTCCCCCCGTCCGTCCCCCTCCCCCTGTCTGTCCCCTCCCCCCGTCCGTCCCCTCCCCCTGTCTGTCCCTTCCCCCGTCCCCCTGTCCCTCTCCCTTCCCCCGTCCCTTCCCCCGTCCGTCCCTTCCCCCATCCCCCCTCCCTCCGTCCGTCCATCCCACTTCCTCCGTCCCCCTCCCACCGTCCATCCCTTCCCCCGTCCCCCTCCCCCCCCCCGTACGTTTCTTCCTCCGTCCCTCGTTGTCAGTCCCCCTCCCTCCGTCCATCGCCCTTCCTTCGTACCCCCCTCCCTCCGTCCCCCTCCCTCCCTCCGTCCCCCTCCCTCCCTCCCTCCGTCCATCCCCTTCCTTCGTACCCCCTCCCTCCGTCCCTCTCCCTCCCTCCCTCCGTCCATCCCCTTCTTCCCTCCCCCTGTCTATCCCCTTCCTCCGTCTGTCCCCCTGTTCCCCTCTCTTCGTCCACCTCTCTCCCTCCGTCCCCCTCCCTCCGTCTGTTCCGCTCCCTCTGTCCGTCCCCCTGTTCCCCTCCCTCCGTCTGCCTCCCTCTCTCCATCCCCCTCCCTCGTGGACAGTTTCAAGCTTCTTGAGCAAAGTCCCCCCCCCCCGCCACAATCTCTTCCTCCCCCTCGCCACCTTCCAGCCACTTCCTTCCCCCTCCCTCTTCCTCCAACCGTACCTCATCCTCCTGTCCGGCACCCTCACCCCCTTCAACCCTGTCACTCACTCACCCCCCTCCGCCTTCCCCACGCTCGATTCTCGCATCCCCTCCGCCTGCCCCTGACCTAACAGATCTGACCTCTGGGAAGGGGACCGGAGGATCTCCAGTGGGGACCCGGCCGCTAAAACAGCAAGGGCGGAGGGTGAGATGTTCGGCTGTGGGGGGCATCGCAGGCCGACTGCTTGGGTGGGACTGGGGGGCAGCAAGCCTGGTGCTTGGATAACCGGGATTCTGTACACCGGGGGACAGAGTGTGGAACAACCATACTGAGAATTGACCCCCCCACCCCATTCTCTCTCTCTCTCTCTCTCCCCGCTCTCTCTCCCCGCTCTCTCTCCCGCTCTCTCCCTCTCACATTTGATGCAGACAAGTGGTCTCCAGCACTGCAGATCCGGACGGTCCTTCTCTCCATCCAAGCTTTACTCAGCGCACCCAACCCTGACGACCCACTGGCCAATGACGTGGCAGAACAGTGGAAAAACAGCGAATCACAGGCCATAGAGATCGGTGCGTATCCCAACTGGGGAACCCGGGAGCAGGGGCTGGGTGACTGGGCTTCTTAGAACCACCTCTCACACATCCCACCCCCCGGCAAATTCCCATTGCCCCCGCCATTGGCGGCCGGGCCTTCAGCTGCCTGGGAGCCCTGAGCTCTGGAATTTCCTCCCTAACCCTCTCCGCCCCCCCCCCCCCCCCACTCTCTCTCTCTCTCCCCTCCTTTCAGACGCTCCTTAAAACTGACCGGTTTGTCTGAGCTTTTACTCACCTGTCCCTCATACCTCCTTTTGTTAATGGTGCTAAAGAAATGCAAGTTGTTATTGGAGGGGGGCTTTACTCTATCTAACCCCGTGCTGTACCTGTCCTGGGAGTGTTTGATGGGGACAGTGTAGAGGGAGCTTTACTCTATATCTAACCCCATGCTGTACCTGTCCTGGGAAGGGTTGCTGGGGACAGAGTAGAGGGAGCTTTACTCTGTATCTAACCCCGTGCTGTACCTGTCCTGGGAGTGTTTGATGGGCACGGTGTAGAGGGAGTTTTACTCTGTATCTAACCCCGTGCTGTACCTGTCCTGGGAGAGTTTGATGGGGACGGTGTAGAGGGAGCTTTACTCTGTATCTAACCCTGTGCTGTACCTGTCCTGGGAGTGTTTGATGGGGACAGTGTAGAGGGAACTTTACTCTGTATCTAACCCCATGCTGTACCTGCCCTGGGAGTGTTTGATGGGGACAGTGTAGAGGGAGCTTTATTCTGTATCTAACCCCGTGCTGTACCTGTCCTGGGAGTGTTTGATGGGGACGGTGTAGCGGGAGCTTTACTCTGTATCTTACCCCGTGCTGTACCTGTCCTGGGAGTGTTTGATGGGGACAGTGTAGAGGGAGCTTTATTCTGTATCTAACCCCATGCTGTACCTGCCCTGGGAGTGTTTGATGGGGACAGTTTAGAGGGAGGTTTACTCTGTATCTAACCCCGTGCTGTACCTGTCCTGGGAGCGTTTGATGGGGA
Source organism: Isurus oxyrinchus (assembly GCA_026770705.1). Lineage (NCBI taxonomy): Eukaryota > Metazoa > Chordata > Chondrichthyes > Lamniformes > Lamnidae > Isurus > Isurus oxyrinchus. The sequence goes on along the minus strand of JANJGN010000102.1, from coordinate 116,498 downwards.
CGGTGTAGAGGGAGCTTTACTCTGTATCTAACCCCGTGCTGTACCTGTCCTGGGAGGGTTTGATGGGGACAGTGTAGAGGGAGCTTTACTCTGTATCTAACCCCGTGCTGTACCTGTCCTGGGAGTGTTTGATGGGGACGGTGTAGAGGGAGCTTTACTCTGTATCTAACCCTGTGCTGTACCTGTCCTGGGAGTGTTTGATGGGGACGGTGTAGAGTGAGCTTTACTCTGTATCTCACCCCGTGCTGTACCTGTCCTGGGAGTGTTTGATGGGGACAGTGTAGAGGGAGCTTTACTCTGTATCTAACCCCATGCTGTACCTGCCCTGGGAGTGTTTGATGGGGACAGTGTAGAGGGAGCTTTACTCTGTATCTAACCCCGTGCTGTACCTGTCCTGGGAGTGTTTGATGGGGACGGTGTAGCGGGAGCTTTACTCTGTATCTTACCCCGTGCTGTACCTGTCCTGGGAGTGTTTGATGGGGACAGTGTAGAGGGAGCTTTACTCTGTATCTAACCCCATGCTGTACCTGCCCTGGGAGTGTTTGATGGGGACAGTGTAGAAGGAGCTTTACTCTGTATCTAACCCCGTGCTGTACCTGTCCCTGGGAGCGTTTGATGGGGGACGGTGTAGAGGGAGCTTTACTCTGTATCTAACCCCGTGCTGTACCTGTCCTGGGAGGGTTTGATGGGGACAGTGTAGAGGGAGCTTTACTCTGTATCTAACCCCGTGCTGTACCTGTCCTGGGAGTGTTTGATGGGGACGGTGTAGAGGGAGCTTCACTCTGTATCTAACCCCCTTTTGTACCTGTCCCTGGGAGTGTTTGATGGGGACGGTGTAGAGGGAGCTTTACTCTGTATCTAACGCCGTGCTGTACCTGTCCTGGGAGTGTTTGATGGGGACGGTGCAGAGGGAGCTTTGCTCTGTATCTAACCCCGTGCTGTACCTGTCCTGGGAGTGTTTGATGGGGACGGTGTAGACGGAGCTTTGCTCTGTATCTAACCCTGTGCTGTACCTGTCCTGGGAGTGTTTGATGGGGACGGTGTAGAGGGAGATTTGCTCTGTATCTAACCCTGTTGTCGTGGAAATCGGAGTGAACACTCAGACCCAGGAGGTTTGTCTCGGAAGCCTTTATTGAATCGTGATATGACGGAGATGCCAGTAGCAGATAATGGATTTAGCTGACACTCTGAGCCAGCATCAGAGTACACACATAGTTAGAGTAAAAGTCGGTACATATCAAAGGACATGAAGGTAATAAAACTGTCTATTCTTCAATAATTAATTACATTGAGAATCATTATGGCATGCAACACACAACTATTCTATTCTAGTTTATGACAACACAGGATCTTAGGAGGAGCCCATCTGGTGATAAAAAGTGAGACAGAGAATAGTTGACCCTGCTTGACCTTATCTTTAGTGCTAGGGGGCGGACATTCTAGAGAACAGATGACCATTGCTTGATCCTGTCTCTTTGTGTTGGGGCAGACATCCCAGGCTTGCCTCAAGGATTCTAGGAAGCTTGTTTATGATACTCCTCTTCTCCTTCCCTGTTCAATGAGCTGGCAGCTGCAGGTGTACCTGCGAGAACAAAGGAGGGAACTGTGCTCTAGGATTCCACTATGGTTTTAACCGTTTAACCCTTAGTTGTCCTGTAGATGTATCTTATTCTCCCACAGTCCCTCCTTGTTAATCCTCTAGATTAACACCAATGAGGAATAGTATCTTCACTATCACAAGGGGGTTCTGAACCGTAAGGAAAAAGCCGATCTCTGGCAGGGTAAACCTTTTCTCCCCACCAGTGGGCCTCCCTGGGACCAGTGCGTATCCACTGAGGGACAACAGAAGCTCCTCCTAACCCAGTGGTGACTCCATTCATGGCTCCATTAATCCATTGGACACAGCAAGTGCTCCAAGTAGCACCTGTACAACACCCTATAACACCTATTAAAACTAACCCGATTAGAACGTACAGCAGGTAACTTCCCCAACCGGAGAAACACCCCATTACTGTAGCCCGCCAGGAATCCTTGTTATAAAAATTGCTCAATCTTTCCCCAGCTTCCTTCATTTCTCGCACTTTATCCAGAACACGCTGTCCCAGGTTGGTAATATTCTCAGAAACAGCAGGCAAGCAGGTGCAGCACTCTGCACCTATCATGGCACAAGTGCCATCCCTTTTTCAGCCTGGAGGAAGTCAAGGGCTGTTCTGTTTTGCAGAGCGGTCAGGTGAAGGCCTGTCGTTTCAGTAGCGGCAGCCGAAACCTGTCTCTGCGTCTCGATCAAAGCATCAGCCGTTGAATTGGCAACATTTTTCAAGTGCAGCTGCCAGGTCGATGATCTCTCGGGGGTGACGGGCGGTGCCATGAGGGGGAACAGCGGTCATCCAGAATCGTTCAGATTCCGAAGTGCCACAGCAATATAGATGCTGACGTGGATGAATATCGGATTTACCTGTATGGCGAAGAGAGGCATTCGGGTACGCCAGGTAGCAACAGCCACTCCGGGTGGGAGTGGTTCCGTTCTTTATCGAATTTCCTACAAGCGCTTTAAGGAGAAAAGGATAGTTGAGGTATCCCAGGCAACCAGAGGTAAGCTTTATCTCCGCAAACTCAGTTGGCACCGTTGAGGGGGTTTGGTGGATGTTGGGTACCATCACCACCAGAGGGCGTCTGACCACCCGTACCATCTTTTCGAACCGACAACCCAAAAGGGTATGATATCGTAAATAGGACAGGAGCTTCATCCCAAATCGTAAGTGCCGGGTGTAAGGTTGGAACACCAACGGGTGGCGTTTACCGGCTTTTGCGGGGGGGGGGGCCTGATTCTGATCCCACGTTCTGTATAGTTCCACCCAGCGGTAGGTGGAGAGCAACGGAATCGACCCCTATAAACGGATCGTCCGGTCCAGGGTCTGGGTCTTGGAGTTCCTTGCCACGGGTTTTGCTATTGCTCGTTCCTAATTCACGGAGTTGCTTTTGGAGAAGCTGTGTTACACAACTAAAATTTCCAACGTCAGCGTACTCTGTGT
>JANJGN010000102.1:0-113366 GCA_026770705.1 Isurus oxyrinchus | reverse complement strand
TCTTAAAGGGGCCAAGACAAGAAGGAAGTGTTAGGGCACCTGCCAATTGTCCATGCTGGCACCGCAACTTCACCCTCGCCTCCTGAGTCTAAAGGTTGCATCCCAATCCCGGGATAAAAACCTGGGGGCGCAAGCTGAGGGAGCACTACACTGTCGGAGGGTCAGTGCTGAGGGAGCGCTACACTGTCGGAGGGTCAGTGCTGAGGGAGCGCTACACTGTCGGAGGGTCAGTACTGAGGGGAGTGACGCACAGTCAGAGGGTCAGTGCTGAGGGAGCGCTACACTGACGGAGGGTCAGTGCTGAGGGAGCGCCGCACTGTCGGAGGGTCAGTGCTGAGGGAGCGCCGCACTGTGGGAGGGTCAGTGCTGAGGGAGCGCCGCACTGTCGGAGGGTCAGTGCTGTGCGAGTGCTACACTGTTGGAGGGTCAGTGCTGAGGGAGCGCTACACTGTCGGAGGGTCAGTACTGAGGGAGTGACGCACAGTCAGAGGGTCAGTGCTGAGGGAGCGCTACACTGACGGAGGGTCAGTGCTGAGGGAGTGCCGCACTGTCGGAAGGTCAATACTGAAGGAGCACCGCACTGTCTGAGGGTCAGTACTGAGGGAGCGGTGCGCTATCATAGAACCATAGAAAAGTTACAGCACAGAAAGAGGCCATTTGGCCCATCTTGTCATGCCAGCCCGAGGACACCCAGGTGCCCTTTCTAATCCCACCATCCTGCACCCGGCCAATAACCCTGCTGCTTACAGCACTTAAGGTGCAGATCCAGATACTTTTTAAAAGAGCTTAGAGTTTCTGCCTCTACCACCAAGTTGGGCAGTGAATTCCAGACACCCACTACCCTCTGAGTAAAGAAGTTCTTCCTCATGTCCCCCCGACACCATCTACCACTTATCTTGAATCTATGTCCCCTGGTTCTAGAATTCTCCACCAAGGGAAACAATTTTATCCTGTCCACTCCATCTATTCCCCTCATAATTTTGTACACCTCAGTCAAGTCACCTCTCAGCCTTCTTTGTTCTAAGGAAAATAACCCCAACCTATCCAATCTCTCCTCGTAGCTACACTTTTCTAACCCTGGCAACATTCTTGTAAACCTCCTCTGCACTCTCTCCAGAGCTATTACATCCTTCCTGTAATGTGGTGACCAGAACTGCACACAATACTCCAGTTGTGGCCTCACCAGTGTTTTATACAATTCCAACATTATATCCTTACTTTTATATTCTATACCTCTGCCAATGAAGGAGAGCATTCCATATGCTTTCTTTACAAAGATTAAAAGCAAAGAACTGCGGATGCTGGAAATCCAAAACAAAAACAAAAATACTTGGAAAAACTCAGCAGGTCTGGCAGCATTGGCAGAGAGGAACACAGTTAACGTTTCGAGTCTGAATGACCCTTCAACAGAACTAAATCAAAATAGAAGAGAGGTGAAATATAAGCTGGTTTAAGGTGGAGGGGGGGGTGGGACAGGTAGAGCTGGATCGAGGGCCAGTGATAGGTGGAGATAACCAAAAGATGTCACAGACAAAAGGACAAAGAGGTGTTGAAGGTGGTGATATTATCTAAGGAATGTGATAATTAAGGGTAGAAAGCAGGACGAGCAAGGTACAGATAGACCTAGTGGGGGTGGGGGTGGGGTGAAGGTACACATAGCCCTAGTGGGGGTGGGGTGAAGGTACAGATAGACCTAGTGGGGGTGGGGGGTGGGGTGAAGGTACAGATAGACCTAGTGGGGGTGGGGTGGGGTGAAGGTACAGATAGCCCTAGTGGGGGTGGGGTGAAGGTACAGATAGCCCTAGTGGGGGTGGGGGGAAGGTACAGATAGCCCTAGTGGGGGTGGGGGGAAGGTACAGATAGCCCTAGTGGGGGTGGGGTGAAGATACAGATAGCCCTAGTGGGGGTGGGGTGAAGGTACAGGTAGCCCTAGTGGGGGTGGGGTGAAGGTACAGATAGCCCTAGTGGGGGTGGGGTGGGGTGAAGGTACAGATAGACCTAGTGGGGGGTGGGGTTGAAGGTACAGATAGGACCTAGTGGGGGTGGGGGGAAGGTACAGATAGCCTTAGAGGGGGTGGGGTGGGGGTGAAGGTACAGATAGCCCTAGTGGGGGTGGGGGGAAGGTACAGTTAGCCCTAGTGGGGGTGGGGGTGGGGGGAAGGTACAGATAGCCCTAATGGGGGTGGGGGTGGGGGGAAGGTACAGATAGCCCTAGTGGGGGTGGGTGTGAAGGTACAGATAGCCCTAGTGGGGGTGGGGGTGAAGGTACAGATAGCCCTAGTGGGGGTGGGGTGGGGGGAAGGTACAGATAGCCCTAGTGGGGGTGGGGGTGGGGGGGAAGGTACAGATAGCCCTAGTGGGGGTGGGGTGAAGGTACAGATAGCCCTAGTGGGGGGTGGGGTGAAGGGATCGAAATAGGCTAAAAGGTAGAGATAAAACAATGGATGGAAACACATTTAAAAATAATGGAAATAGGTGGGAAAAGAAAAATCTATATAAATTATTGGAAAAAACAAAAGGAGGGGGAAAAACGGAAAGGGGGTGGGGATGGAGGAGAGAGTTCATGATCTAAAGTTGTTGAATTCAATATTCAGTCCGGAAGGCTGTAAAGTGCCTAGTCGGAAGATGAGGTGCTGTTCCCTCCAGTTTGCGTTGGGTTTCACTGGAACAATGCAGCAAGCCAAGGACAGACATGTGGGCAAGAGAGCAGGGTGGAGTGTTAAAATGGCAAGCGACAGGGAGGTCTGGGTCGTGCTTGCGGACAGACCGAAGGTGTTCTGCAAAGCGGTCACCCAGTTTATGTTTGGTCTCTCCAATGTAGAGGAGACCACATTGGGAGCAACGAATGCAGTAGACTAAGTTGGGGGAAATGCAAGTGAAATGCTGCTTCACTTGAAAGGAGTGTTTGGGCCCTTGGACGGTGAGGAGAGGGGAGGGGAAGTGAAGGGGCAGGTGTTGCATCTTCTGCGGTTGATGGGAAGGTGCCGTGGGAGGGGGTTGAGGTGTAGGGGGTGATGGAGGAGTGGACGAGGGTGTCCCGAAGGGAATGATCCCTACGGAATGCCGCCAGGGGGGTGAAGGGGAAGATGTGTTTGGTGGTGACATCATGCTGGAGTTGGCGGAAACCTTGTCTACTTGAACTGCTGCCTTCAGGGACCTGTGTACTTGCATGCCAAGATCTCTCACTTCATCTACCCCTCTTAGAATATTCCCATTTATTGTGTAATCCCTGTAACTGTTTGACCTCCCTAAATGTATGACCTCACACTTCTCTATGTTCAAATCCATCTGCCACTTTACCACCTGCTCCACCAACCCATCTATATTGTTTTGGAGATTATGGCTATCCTCTACACTATCCACTACTTGGCCAATCTTTGTGTCATCTGCAAATTTCCCAATCGTGGCCCCCACATTCACGTCCAAATCATTAATATATAACACAAACAGCAAGGGTCCCAACACCGAGCCCTGTGGAACACCACTTGAGACAACTTTCCATTTGCAAGGGCATCCATCGACCATTACCCTTTGTTTCCTGTGACAAAGCCAACCTTTTATCCAGTTTGCCACATTACCCTGAATCCCATGGGCTTTTACTTTCCTGACCAATCTGCCATGTGGGAGCTTGTCAAATGCCTTGTTAAAATCCATGTACACAACATCCACCGCACTACCTTCATCAACCCTTCTTGTCACTTCCTCAAAGAATGCAATCAAATTTGTGAGGCAAGACCTTCCTTTAACAAATCCATGCTGACCATCCCTGACTAGTCCATGCCTTTCCACATGACAGTTAATCCTATCTCTCAGGATTGATTCTAATAATTTGCTCACCACTGATGTAAGACTAACTGGCCTATAATTGTTTGGCATTTCCTTTGATCCCTTTTTAAACAATGGAACTACGTTTGCATTTCTCCAGTCCTCCGGTACCTCCCCTGTATCTAGTGAAGATTGGAAAATCATCCTCAGAGCATCTGCTATCTCCTCCCTGACTTCCTTCAGCAGCCTCGGACACAATCTATCTGGCCCTGGTGACTTGTCGACTTTCAAAAATTTCAACCTTTCGAGTACTTCAACTCTCTTTATGACTATCCCGTCCAATATCTCGCAGTGTTCCTCCTGGACTACTATATCAACATCCTCCCTTTCCTTTGTAAACACGGAGACAAACATTCATTGAAAACCCTTCCCACAGCCTCTGCATCTCTACACACAAGTTTCCATCTCCATCTCTCCAGCCACATGTTCATTTGGTCTATCCTCTTATTCCTGCTCTCACTGGCACATGGAACTGGGAGTAATCCTGAGATTACTACATTTGAGGTCCTGCATTTTAATTTATCTCCTAACTCCCTGTACTGAGCTTGGAGCTCCTCATCCCTTAGTGTACCTATGTTGTTGGTACCAATGTGTACCATGACCACTGGCTATTTACCTTCCCTCCCCAGAATGTCCTACAGCCGCTCCGTGACTTCCTGGACCCTGGCACCAGGGAGGCAACATACCATCCTTGATTCACTTTTGCGGCCACAGAAGCGTCTGTCTGTGCCCCTGACTATTGAATCCCTGATCACTATAGCCCTGCCACTTGTTTTCCTCCTGTCCCTCTGAGCAGCAGAGCCACCCACGGTGCCGTGAACTTGGCTGTTGCTGTTTTCCCCTGAGAGGCCATCTCCCCCCCAACAGTATCCAAAGCGGTATATCTGTTAGAGAGCGGGGTGACCACAGGGGACTCCTGCATTACCTTCCCGAGTCTTTTACTGTTCCTCCTGGTCACCCATTCCCTTTCTGCCTGTGTAATCTTCACCTGCGCTGTGACCACCTCGGTAAACCTGCTATCCACGACATGCTCAGCATCGCCGATGCTCCACAATGAGTCCACCGGCAGCTCCAGCTCCGAAATCCGGTTAGCCAGAAGCTGCATTTGGACACACCTTCCGCACACATGGTCATCAGGGACGCTGGAAACTTCCCTCATTTCCCACATCCTGCAGGAGGAGCATGTCACGGGTCTGAGCTCTCCTGCCATGATGTCCCTCTCGATTAAGCTAGTGACTCCCTTAAAAAAAAACTACGCTAGCTCGGGGCCTTATTTATGTTAGCTAGGAACCTGGTTTCTTGACTAATTATACTTGTACGCTATACTTTAAAAAAAATTTAGCTCCTACCTCAGTATTAAGCAATAGATTACTTTAATAGTTTGAAAAAAAAACTCACCAGGATTTACTCACCAATCAGCTGCTTTTTTAAAATCCACTTTTGGAAGAGATTCCCTCGCAGGGCTGGTGCACTCCTGAAAGTGCCGCCTCTCCCTCTCTCTCTCTCTTTTTTTGGTTTGAGGAGGAGGGAGGGACGGAAATACTACAACAATGTAATGTGTGGGCCTATTCCGTTCTTTGACAGTGGGTCCCCTTCTGAGTTGCGGTGACTGCGCTGACTTTTCCCAGAATGCTTTTTTTTTGCAAAAATATACTTTATTCTTAAATCTTCAAAAACATTTCGAACCATTTCAAAATCACCATTGCAAAAATACAGTCAGGTTCAACTTTTCCAACATGAATCACAAAGTGTATCAGTACAAACAATGAATATTACAATCATTGGCAGACATACATTTTAATCTGTACAGCCTGAGGGGCTCTTTACAGTTCCCAGTCCGTCAGTGCACTGTGGCAGAAATGTCTTAGACAGCGACCTTTCCCCATTGCGCCTTTGTGGCGGCTGCCCCAAGCTTTAGTGCGTCCCTCAGTACGCAGTCCTGGACCTTGGAATGTGCCAGTCTGCAACACTCGCTCGGGGACAACTCTTTGCGCTGGAAAACCAACAAGTTTCGGGCAGACCAAAGAGCGTCTTTCACCGAGTTGATGACCCTCCAGCTGCAGCTGATGTTTGTCTGGGTGTGTGTCCCTGGGAACAGCCCGTAGAGCACAGAGTCCTGTGTCACAGAACTGCTCGGGATGAACCTCAACAGCAACCACTGCATCTCTCTCCAGACCTTCTTAGTGAAGACACAATCTACAAGGAGGTGAACAATGGTCTCTTCCCCACCACAGCCACCTCGAGGGCAACGTGCAGAGGGGGTGAGACTCCTGGCGTGTAGGAAGTATCTGACGGGGAGGGCGTTTCTCACCACCAGCCTAGCTAAGTCTTGGTGTTTGTTGGAAAGTTCTGGCGATGAGGCATTCTACCAAATGACTTTGTCAGTCTGCTCAGGGAAACCATCCCACAGGATCCACCCTCTCCTTTTCCCTCAGGGCCTTTAAGACGTTACGTGCCGACCACTGCCTGATGGACTTGTGGTTGAAGGTGTATCTCTGCATAAATTTTCCCACGAGGGACAGGTGGTACGGCACGGTCCAACTACTTGGAGCATTCCGCGGCAGCGTGGCCAGACCCATCCTTCGCAACACCGGGGACAGGTAGAACCTCAGCACATAGTGGTACTTGGTGTTTGTGTACCGAGGGTCTACACACAGGTTGATGCAGCCACACACAAAGGTGGCCCTCAGTATGAGGGCGATGTTGGGCACGTTTTTTCCCCCTTTATCTAGAGGCTTGTACATCGCGTCCCTGCGGACACGATCCATTTTCCACCTCCAGATAAAGCGGAAGATGGCTCGGGTGATTGCCACCACACAGGAGTGTGGAATGAGCCAGACCTGCGCCACGTACAGCAACAGCGAGAGTGCCTCACACCTGATGACCAGGTTCTTACCCGCAATGGAGAGGGAGCGTCGCTCCCACATGCCCAGTTTCCTTTTCACCATAGACACTCGCTCCTTCCAGTTTCTAACGCGTGCTCCGGTCCCTCTGAACCATATCCCCAGCACCTCAGGCCGTCAGCCCTGACAGTGAAGGGGACAAAGAATCGGTCAGCCCAGTTCCCGAAGAACATGGCCTCGCTGTTCCCACGATTTACCTTGGCTCCCGAGGCCAGTTCGAACTGGTCGCAGATGTGGATAAGTCTGTGCACTGACAGCGGATCCGAGCAGAAGACGGCGACATCGTCCATGTACAGGGAGACTTTGATCTGAGTGCCTCCACTGCCTGGGATCGTCACTCCTCTTATACCCGGATCCTTCCTGATGGACGCAGCAAAGGGTTCTATACAACACACGAAAAGAACAGGCGAGAGAGGGCAGCCCTGCCTGACTCCAGATTTAATAGGAAAGCTATCTGATTCCCACCCATTGATTGAGACTGCGCTACTGATGTTAGTGTAGAGCAGTTGGATCCAATTGCGAATTCCCTCCCCAAACCCCATTTTGGAGAGCACATCCACCATGTAGGTGTGCGATATTCTGCCAAAGGCCTTCTCCTGATCCAGGCTGATGAGGCAGGTGTCCACACCCCTGTCCTGTACATAGGCAATCGTATCCCTGAGCAGCGCGAGGCTGTCAGAGATCTTCCTGCCCGGCACAGTGCAGGTCTGGTCAGGGTGGATCACCAATTCCAGAGCGGATTTGACCCGATTGGCGATGACCTTGGACAGAATCTTATAGTCCATATTCAACAGTGAAATGGGTCGCCAATTTCTAATTTCCTCCCTTTCCCCCTTGTGCTTGTAGATGAGGGTGTTAATGCCTTTCCTCATGGATTCTGACATACTGCCGGCCAGGAGCATACTCTCGTACACTTCTAGCAAGTCCGGGCCGATCCAGTCCCACAGAGCCGAATACAACTCCGCCGGCAAGCCGTCGCTTCCGGGAGTTTAACTCTTCTCGAAGGACTCAAGGGCCTCAGTCAGTTCGTCAGGAGTTAGCGCTTTGTCCAGACTCTCCCGTGTACTGTCATCTAAGACCTCCGTGATAGAGGACAGGAAGGACTGGGAGGCCGTGCTGTCTGTGGGCTTCACGTCATACAATCCGGCATAAAAGGATTTGCTGATCCTCAAAATGTCAGATTGCAATGACTTTACTGAGCCGTCTTCTTCCTTCAGGCTGCTGATCACAGAGCTCTCTCTGTGTACCTTTTGGAAGAAGAAACGTGAGCACGTCTCGTCCTGCTCCACGGAGCGGACTCTGGAACGGAAGATGATCTTGGAGGCCTTCGAGGCAAAGAGCGAGGCTTGCTGGCTCTTCACCTCTTGGAGTTCCTCCTTGACATCGACCCCCATCGACCCCAGCCGGAGCAGGTTCTGCATGTTTTCCTGGAGTCGGGACATTTCCCTCTGTTCCTTTCTAGCTTTCTGGGTGCCTTTGAGAGTGAAAAACCTCTTGATGTTTCCCTTGATCGCTTCCCACCAGTGTGTCAGTGACTCAAAGTGGGGTTTCACGGTTCTCCAACCTTTGTAATCCCTCTCGAGCTCCTCAATGTTCTCTGGGGTCAGCAGTTGTACGTTTAGCTTCCATACCCCCCTGCCCACCCTCTGGTCCATCTCTAAGTGACAGTCAGCCAGTAGGAGGCAGTGGTCAGAGAGGAACACCGGCTTGACGTCGGTGGATCTGACTGTGAATGCACGGGACACAAACAGGAAATCTATCCTGGAACGGATGGACCAGGTGTATCTACGCTGTGCTCCGTCTGCAGGGTTGCTGAAGACGTCGTGCAGCTTGGCATCCTTAACTGTTTCCATCAGGGATCTGGACGTAGCGTCCAATCTGCTGTCGGCCCTGCCGGATCGTCCAGCCACATCGATGACGCAGTTGAAGTCACCGCCCAGAATGACCGGCCTGGAGGTCGCCAGCAGCAGTGGGAGCTGCTGAAAAATCTCCAGCCGCTCAGCCCCTTGTGACGGGGCGTGCATGTTAATTACCCGGAGTGGAGCGTTCTTGTACATTACGTCTGCTACGAGGAGGCGCCCGCCCACCACCTCCTTAACCTGGGAGACGGTGAAGCTGCCTCCCCGCAGCAGAATCCCCAGGCCGGAGGAACCAGAGTCGTTTCCTCCCGACCAGATCGATGGCCCATGGGACCCACCATGGTGACCATTGCCTGTAGGAGCTGAGGTGCGGTATCGCACACTCCTGCAGAAACAACAGGTCAGCTCTGACCTTGGCAAGGTAATCCAAGGTCGCAACACACCGTGTAGTAGATTTAATGCTACGCACATTTATGGATACAATCTTTACACCCATTTTAAAGCAGTTAGTCGCTTACCAAACCCGTTGTCTCTGAGAGTTCCAGACCTTTGGTCTGCTCCTCCATGCCCGTAGTGTGCTCAAGTTGCCTCACTTGGGATGGGCTGAGGAAAGCGTCCTGAACCTCCCCATTGGAGATGTTCTGCTCGGGTGGCATCTGGGGGTCCGTGCAGAGAGCGGGGTTTGAAATGTCCTCTGTTGGAGAAGCTTCTCCAATCCTCTCCCCCTCTGGGGCGTTGCTGCTCCCGGCTTCCCGGAGCTGGGGTGCGCTGAGCGCCTCACTGCTCCCAGATTCCTGGGGCTGGGGTGCACTGGCCTTTTTGGGTTGTGGGCCAAGTAGGGGTGCACTGGTCTCCTCATTGTCTCCAATGTTCTGGAGCTCGGGTGTCTCGTCCTCCAACTCCCTAGAGCTTTGCCGCTTCTTCTGTTGGCGCCGCCCTGGCCCTTCTTCGTCCGAAGAGCTGCTGCTCTTGTTATCCGTGTCGGATAGGAGACGCCTCTTGGCTCTTGTCTGGGAAGTGGCATGGTCCCTTCTTAGCCCCTTCTTCCTTTTGGCTCTCTTCACCAGCTGCCACTCCCCCTGCTGCTTTCCCACTGCTGCCTCCTCCTCCTCCGTTGATGCGCTCTCCTGAGGAGTGGGAGGGTTCAGGGGGCAGTGCTGTTGATGGGCCGTCTGCTGCCCCAATCTTTTCCTCCACCTTGTCTCTCTCTGTGTCCTCCTTTGTCCCGTTGTTCTCCCTGGGGGCCTTGGTGGTTGGAGTGACACGAGGCATTTCTGCTGCTTCCCCCACGTTGACTTTGGCTGCCTGTGTATAAGTACGGCAACGTTTGGGGCAGGTCTTGTAGAGGTGACCTGCCTCGCCACACAGGTTGCAGCACTTAGCCTGTCTACAGTCTTTTGTCTGGTGCCCTTCCTGTTTGCAGTTCTTGCAGACGGCGGAGCTGCAGTTGACCGCCACATGACCAGCCTTGCCGCATGAGCGACAAAGTATGGGTTGCCCAGCGTAGACAAGGTAACCACGGCTTCCCCCGATAGCGAATCTGGAAGGAGGTGTGGAAAACGGCTCCCTTACCGTCGGTCTTGAGCGTGACCTTAACCTGGCGTTTACATGTCCAGATCCCCAAATCATCTCTAACCGCGGTGCAGCTCCCAACCTTACCGAAGTTCTTGGTAAGGAAGGTGAGCACGTCAGCGACAGGGAAGTAGGGGTTGTACAGATGTACCGTCGCAACCTGTTCTCGATGCAACGGCAGAGCAAACAGCGGCTCCGCCGTCAGAATCTTCATTTCTGGCAGGTCTTTCTTTTCCTCAAACACCTTCAGGAGTTTGACACAAGCTGCCACTTGCTTGAAGGTCACATCAAAAAATCCAGCGCTGGGGAAATCCTGTAGGCAGTAGATCTCCGCAGCCTCGAAACCACACAGCTTGAATAGGATCCTCTTGGTGAAGAAGGTCCTATCCATTCCTGTTCCTTGCTCGCTGCCCTTCACCATGACTCGGATGGTGTTAGGTACCCCATGGTAAGGAGTTCAACTGGTAATAGCCATTGCTCTTTCCCTGGCAGAAATGCGATGAAGGTCTCTCCCCTGCCAGGTAAGTATTCTCCCAGAATGCTTCTCAGTCACTTCTCACTGCCGCCCTCTGTTGAAGGTCAGTGCTGAGGGAGTGCCGCACTGTGGGAGGGTCAGTGCTGAGGGAGCGCCGCACTGTCGGAGGGTCAGTGCTGAGGGAGCGCCGCACTGTGGGAGGGTCAGTGCTGAGGGAGCGCCGCGCTGTCGGAGGGTCAGTGCTGAGGGAGCGCCGCGCTGTGGGAGGGTCAGTGCTGAGGGAGCGCCGCACTGTCGGAGGGTCAGTGCTGAGGGAGCGCCGCACTGTGGGAGGGTCAGTGCTGAGGGAGCACCGCACTGTGGGAGGGTCAGTGCTGAGGGAGCACCGCACTGTCGGAGGGTCAGTGCTGAGGGAGCGCCGCACTGTCAGAGGGTCAGTGCTGAGGGAACGGCACACTGTCGGAGGGTCAGTGCTGAGGGAGCGCCGCACTGTCGGTGGGTCAGCGCTGAAGGAGCGCGGCACTGTCGGAGGGTCAGTGCTGAGGGAGAGCAGCGCTGTCGGAGGGTCAGTGCTGAGGGAGAGCCGCACTGTCGGAGGGTCAGTGCTGAGGGAGTGCCGCACTGTTGGAGGGTCAGTGCTGAGGGAGCGCCGCACTGTCAGAGGGTCAGTGCTGAGGGAACGGCACACTGTCGGAGGGTCAGTGCTGAGGGAGCGCCGCACTGTCGGAGGGTCAGCGCTGAAGGAGCGCGGCACTGTCGGAGGGTCAGTGCTGAAGGAGCGCCGCACTGTCGGAGGGTCAGTGCTGAAGGAGCGCCGCACTGTCGGAGGGTCGGCGCTGAGGGAGCGCCGCACTGTTGGAGGGTCAGTGCTGAGGGAGAGCCGCACTGTCGGAGGGTCAGTGCTGAGGGAGAGCCGCACTGTCGGAGGGTCAGTGCTGAGGGAGCGCCGCACTGTGGGAGGGTCAGTGCTGAGGGAGAGCCGCACTGTCGGAGGGTCAGTGCTGAGGGAGCGCCGTGCTGTCGGAGGGTCAGTGCTGAGGGAGTGCCGCACTGTCAGAGGGTCAGTATTGAAGGTGTGCTGCACTGTTAGACCTGCTGAGTAGTTCTAGCATTCACTGTTTCCATTATCCTTACTAAAATGTGCCTCTGTTGGCTTTTGTGAAAGATATCTGATTTTCCTCTCTGAGAGGAGGGTGTGGACTAACAGAAAGCTTCCCTTACACCACTTCCCTCCTGTGTTAAGGGTTTAAAATATTTCCCTTTCTCTCTCTCCCTTGCTCCATTCCCCTCTCGAGCCTTCAGCCCCTCCTTACTCAAAGCTTCCTTTCCCGATCCTACCTCATCCCTATTCCACCTCCTCCACTCACTTTCTCCAATCCCCATTACTTCTCCCTCATTTCCCCTTTAATTCCTTCATTGCCCCTTTCATCCCCTCATTTCCCCTTTCAATCCCACTTTACCCCCTTTCATCTCCTCATTCTCCCTTTTATCCCCTCATTCCCCCTTTCATTCCCTCTTTACCTCCTTTCATCCCCTCATTCCCCCTTTCATTCCCTCATTCCCCCTTTCATTCCCTCATTCCCTCTTTACCTCCTTTCATCCCCTCATTCCCCCTTTCATTCCCTCATTCCCCCTTTCAATCCCTCAAATCCCCTTTCTTTCCCACTTTACCTCGTTTCCTCGCCTCATTCCCCCTTTCATTCCAGCATTACCTCCTTTCATCCGCTCGTTCCCTTTCATTCCCTGATTCCCCCTTTCATTCCCCCTTTACTTCCTTGAATCCTCTCATTCCCCCTTTTATTCCCTCTTTACCTCTTTCAATCCCTATTTACCCCCTTTCATCCCCTCATTCCCACTTTCATCCCCTCTTTACCTCTTTTCATCCCATCATTCCCCCTTTAATTCCCTCATTCCCCCTTTCATTCCAGCATTACCTCCTTTCATCCGCTCGTTCCCTTTCATTCCCTCTTTACCCCCTTTCCTTCCCTCCTCCCCTCTTTCATTCTCTCAGTCCCCCATACATTCTCTCATTCTCCCTCCCCACATTTTCCTGCCTCCCACTCCAACCATTGCATGAAATGTTCTGTTCCACTCCCAGCACAGACCCTGCTCCCTCCCAGCACAGACCCTGCTCCCTCCCAGCACAGACCCTGCTCCCTCCCGGCACAGACTCTGCTCCTCCCAGCACAGACCCTGCCTCTCCCAGCACAGACCCTGCCCGCCCCAGCACAGACTCTGCTCCCTCCCTGCACAGACCCTGCCCCTCCCAGCACAGACTCTGTTCCCTCCCGGCACAGACCCTGCCCCTCCCAGCACAGACCCTGGCCGTCCCAGCACAGATCCTGCCACTCCCAGCACAGACTCTGCTCCCTCCCAGCACAGACCCTGCCCGTCCCAGCACAGACTCTGCCCCTCCCAGCACAGACCCTGCCCCTCCCAGCACAGACCCTGGCCGTCCCAGCACAGATCCTGCCCGTCCCAGCACAGACTCTGCTCCCTCCCAGCACAGACCCTGCCCCCTCACAGCACAGACTCTGCCCCTCCCAGCACAGACCCTGCTCCCTCCCAGCACAGACCCTGCCCCTCCCAGCACAGACCCTGCCCGTCCCAGCACAGACCCTGCCCCTCCCAGCACAGACCCTGCCCGTCCCAGCACAGACCCTGCCCGCCCCAGCACAGACCCTGCCCCTCCCAGCACAGACCCTGCCCCTCCGAGCATAGACCCTGCCCCTCCCAGCACAGACCCTGCCCCTCCCAGCACAGACCCTGCCCCTCCCAGCACAGACTCTGCTCCCTCCCTGCACAGACCCTGCCCCTCCCACCACAGACCCTGTTCCCTCCCGGCACAGACCCTGCCCCTCCCAGCACAGACCCTGCCCCTCCCAGCACAGACCCTGCCCCTCCCAGCACAGACCCTGGCCGTCCCAGCACAGATCCTGCCACGCCCAGCATAGACTCTGCTCCCTCCCAGCACAGACCCTGCCCGTCCCAGCACAGACTCTGCCCCTCCCAGCACAGACCCTGCCCCTCCCAGCACAGACCCTGCCCCTCCCAGCACAGACCCTGGCCGTCCCAGCACAGATCCTGCCACTCCCAGCACAGACTCTGCTCCCTCCCAGCACAGACCCTGCCCGTCCCAGCACAGACTCTGCCCCTCCCAGCACAGACCCTGCTCCCACCCAGCACAGACCCTGCCCCTCCCAGCACAGACCCTGCCCGTCCCAGCACAGACCCTGCCACTCCCAGCACAGACCCTGCCCGTCCCAGCACAGACCCTGCCCGCCCCAGCACAGACCCTGCCCCTCCCAGCACAGACCCTGCCCCTCCCAGCACAGACCCTACTCCCTCCCAGCACAGACCCTGCCACTCCCAGCACAGACCCTGCCCGTCCCAGCACAGACCCTGCCCGTCCCAGCACAGACCCTGCCCGTCCCAGCACAGACCCTGCTCCCTCCCAGCACAGATCCTGCCACTCCCAGCACAGACTCTGCTCCCTCCCAGAACAGTCCCTGCCACCTCCTAGTGCTGTCCCCACACATGCCAGCACAGACCCTGCCCCCTCACAGCACAGACCCTGCCCCTCCCAGCACAGACCCTGCTCCCTCCCAGCACAGACCCTGCCCCTCCCAGCACAGACCCTGCCTGTCCCAGCACAGACCCTGCCCGTCCCAGCACAGACCCTGCCCCTCCCAGCACAGACCCTGCCCCTCCCAGCACAGACCCTGCCCGTCCCAGCACAGACCCTGCTCCCTCCCAGCACAGATCCTGCCACTCCCAGCACAGACCCTGCCCGCCCCAGCACAGACCCTGCCCCTCCCAGCACAGACCCTGCCCCTCCCAGCGCAGAGCCTGCTCCCTCCCAGCACAGACCCTGCCCTTCCCACCACAAACCCCACCCCACCCAGCACAGAATCCACCTCTCCCAGCACAGATCCTGCCACTCCCAGCACAGACTCTGCTCCCTCCCAGAACAGTCCCTGCCACCTCCCAGTGCTGTCCCCACACATGCCAGCACAGACCCTGCCCCCTCACAGCCCAGACCCTGCCCTTCCCACCACAAACCCCACCCCACCCAGCACAGAATCCACCTCTCCCAGCACAGATCCTGCCACTCCCAGCACAGACTCTGCTCCCTCCCAGAACAGTCCCTGCCACCTCCCAGTGCTGTCCCCACACATGCCAGCACAGACCCTGCCCCTCACAGCACAGACCCCGCCCCCTGCCCAGCACAGTACCCCGCTCCCTCATAGCCCAGACCCTGCCCATTCACAGCCCGCACCCCGCTCCCTTTCAGCACAGACTCCACTTTCTGTCCGCACAAACCCTCCCCTCCCAGCACAATCCACGTGGTTTCTAGCACAGATACTGCCACTCCCAGCACAGACTCTGCTCCCTCCCAGCACAGATCCTGCCACTCCCAGCACAGACTCTGCTCCCTCCCAGCACAGATCCTGCCACTCCCAGCACAGACTCTGCTCCCTCCCAGCACAGATCCTGCCACTTCCAGCACAGACTCTGCTCCCTCCCAGCACAGATCCTGCCACTCCCAGCACAGACTCTGCTCCCTCCCAGCACAGATACTGCCACTCCCAGCACAGACTCTGCTCCCTCCCAGCACAGATACTGCCACTCCCAGCACAGACTCCCAGCACAGATCCTGCCACTCCCAGCACAGACTCTGCTCCCTCCCAGCACAGATCCTGCCACTCCCAGCACAGACTCTGCTCCCTCCCAGCACAGATCCTGCCACTCCCAGCACAGACTCTGCTCCCTCCCAGCACAGATACTGCCACCCCCAGCACAGATTCCCAGCACAGAAACTGCCACTCCCAGCACAGACTCTGCTCCCTCCCAGCACAGATCCTGCCACTCCCAGCAAAGACTCTGCTCCCTCCCAGCACAGATACTGCCACTCCCAGCACAGACTCTGCTCCCTCCCAGCACAGATACTGCCACTCCCAGCACAGACTCTGCTCCCTCCCAGCACAGATACTGCCACTCCCAGCACAGACTCTGCTCCCTCCCAGCACAGATCCTGCCACTCCCAGCACAGACTCTGCTCCCTCCCAGCACAGATACTGCTACTCCCAGCACAGACTACCAGCACAGATCCTGCCACTCCCAGCCAGACTCTGCTCCCTCCCAGCACAGATACTGCCACTCGCAGCAGAGACTCTGCTCCCTCCCAGCACAGATACTGCCACTCCCAGCACAGACTCTGCTCCCTCCCAGCACAGATACTGCCACTCGCAGCACAGACTCTGCTCCCTCCCAGCACAGATACTGCCACTCCCAGCACAGACTCTGCTCCCTCCCAGCACAGATCCTGCCACTCCCAGCACAGACTCTGCTCCCTCCCAGCACAGATCCTGCCATTCCCAGCACAGACTCTGCTCCCTCCCAGCACAGATCCTGCCACTCCCAGCACAGACCCTGCTCCCTCCCAGCACAGATCCTGCCACTCCCAGCACAGACTCTGCTCCCTCCCAGCACCGATCCTGCCACTCCCAGCACAGACTCTGCTCCCTCCCAGCACAGATCCTGCCACTCCCAGCACAGACTCTGCTCCCTCCCAGCACAGATCCTGCCACTTCCAGCACAGACTCTGCTCCCTCCCAGCACAGATCCTGCCACTCCCAGCACAGACTCTGCTCCCTCCCAGCACAGATACTGCCACTCCCAGCACAGACTCTGCTCCCTCCCAGCACAGATACTGCCACTCCCAGCACAGACTCCCAGCACAGATCCTGCCACTCCCAGCACAGACTCTGCTCCCTCCCAGCACAGATCCTGCCACTCCCAGCACAGACTCTGCTCCCTCCCAGCACAGATCCTGCCACTCCCAGCACAGACTCTGCTCCCTCCCAGCACAGATACTGCCACCCCCAGCACAGATTCCCAGCACAGAAACTGCCACTCCCAGCACAGACTCTGCTCCCTCCCAGCACAGATCCTGCCACTCCCAGCAAAGACTCTGCTCCCTCCCAGCACAGATACTGCCACTCCCAGCACAGACTCTGCTCCCTCCCAGCACAGATCCTGCCACTCCCAGCACAGACTCTGCTCCCTCCCAGCACAGATCCTGCCACTCCCAGCACAGACTCTGCTCCCTCCCAGCACAGATCCTGCCACTTCCAGCACAGACTCTGCTCCCTCCCAGCACAGATCCTGCCACTCCCAGCACAGACTCTGCTCCCTCCCAGCACAGATACTGCCACTCCCAGCACAGACTCTGCTCCCTCCCAGCACAGATACTGCCACTCCCAGCACAGACTCCCAGCACAGATCCTGCCACTCCCAGCACAGACTCTGCTCCCTCCCAGCACAGATCCTGCCACTCCCAGCACAGACTCTGCTCCCTCCCAGCACAGATCCTGCCACTCCCAGCACAGACTCTGCTCCCTCCCAGCACAGATACTGCCACCCCCAGCACAGATTCCCAGCACAGAAACTGCCACTCCCAGCACAGACTCTGCTCCCTCCCAGCACAGATCCTGCCACTCCCAGCAAAGACTCTGCTCCCTCCCAGCACAGATACTGCCACTCCCAGCACAGACTCTGCTCCCTCCCAGCACAGATACTGCCACTCCCAGCACAGACTCTGCTCCCTCCCAGCACAGATACTGCCACTCCCAGCACAGACTCTGCTCCCTCCCAGCACAGATACTGCCACTCCCAGCACAGACTCCCAGCACAGATCCTGCCACTCCCAGCACAGACTCTGCTCCCTCCCAGCACAGATCCTGCCACTTCCAGCACAGACTCTGCTCCCTCCCAGCACAGATCCTGCCACTCCCAGCACAGACTCTGCTCCCTCCCAGCACAGATACTGCCACTCCCAGCACAGACTCTGCTCCCTCCCAGCACAGATACTGCCACTCCCAGCACAGACTCCCAGCACAGATCCTGCCACTCCCAGCACTGACTCTGCTCCCTCCCAGCACAGATCCTGCCACTCCCAGCACAGACTCTGCTCCCTCCCAGCACAGATCCTGCCACTCCCAGCACAGACTCTGCTCCCTCCCAGCACAGATACTGCCACCCCCAGCACAGATTCCCAGCACAGAAACTGCCACTCCCAGCACAGACTCTGCTCCCTCCCAGCACAGATCCTGCCACTCCCAGCAAAGACTCTGCTCCCTCCCAGCACAGATACTGCCACTCCCAGCACAGACTCTGCTCCCTCCCAGCACAGATACTGCCACTCCCAGCACAGACTCTGCTCCCTCCCAGCACAGATACTGCCACTCCCAGCACAGACTCTGCTCCCTCCCAGCACAGATACTGCCACTCCCAGCACAGACTCTGCTCCCTCCCAGCACAGATCCTGCCACTCCCAGCACAGACTCTGCTCCCTCCCAGCACAGATACTGCTACTCCCAGCACAGACTCCCAGCACAGATCCTGCCACTCCCAGCCAGACTCTGCTCCCTCCCAGCACAGATACTGCCACTCGCAGCAGAGACTCTGCTCCCTCCCAGCACAGATACTGCCACTCCCAGCACAGATTCTGCTCCCTCCCAGCACAGATACTGCCACTCGCAGCACAGACTCTGCTCCCTCCCAGCACAGATACTGCCACTCCCAGCACAGACTCTGCTCCCTCCCAGCACAGATCCTGCCACTCCCAGCACAGACTCTGCTTCCTCCCAGCACAGATCCTGCCATTCCCAGCACAGACTCTGCTCCCTCCCAGCACAGATCCTGCCACTCCCAGCACAGACTCTGCTCCCTCCCAGCACAGATCCTGCCACTCCCAGCACAGACTCTGCTCCCTCCCAGCACAGATCCTGCCACTCCCAGCACAGACTCTGCTCCCTCCCAGCACAGATCCTGCCACTCCCAGCACAGACTCTGCTCCCTCCCAGCACAGATCCTGCCACTTCCAGCACAGACTCTGCTCCCTCCCAGCACAGATCCTGCCACTCCCAGCACAGACTCTGCTCCCTCCCAGCACAGATACTGCCACTCCCAGCACAGACTCTGCTCCCTCCCAGCACAGATACTGCCACTCCCAGCACAGACTCCCAGCACAGATCCTGCCACTCCCAGCACAGACTCTGCTCCCTCCCAGCACAGATCCTGCCACTCCCAGCACAGACTCTGCTCCCTCCCAGCACAGATCCTGCCACTCCCAGCACAGACTCTGCTCCCTCCCAGCACAGATACTGCCACCCCCCAGCACAGATTCCCAGCACAGAAACTGCCACTCCCAGCACAGACTCTGCTCCCTCCCAGCACAGATCCTGCCACTCCCAGCAAAGACTCTGCTCCCTCCCAGCACAGATACTGCCACTCCCAGCACAGACTCTGCTCCCTCCCAGCACAGATACTGCCACTCCCAGCACAGACTCTGCTCCCTCCCAGCACAGATACTGCCACTCGCAGCACAGACTCTGCTCCCTCCCAGCACAGATACTGCCACTCCCAGCACAGACTCTGCTCCCTCCCAGCACAGATCCTGCCACTCCCAGCACAGACTCTGCTCCCTCCCAGCACAGATCCTGCCATTCCCAGCACAGACTCTGCTCCCTCCCAGCACAGATCCTGCCACTCCCAGCACAGACCCTGCTCCCTCCCAGCACAGATCCTGCCACTCCCAGCACAGACTCTGCTCCCTCCCAGCACAGATCCTGCCACTCCCAGCACAGACTCTGCTCCCTCCCAGCACAGATCCTGCCACTCCCAGCACAGACTCTGCTCCCTCCCAGCACAGATCCTGCCACTTCCAGCACAGACTCTGCTCCCTCCCAGCACAGATCCTGCCACTCCCAGCACAGACTCTGCTCCCTCCCAGCACAGATACTGCCACTCCCAGCACAGACTCTGCTCCCTCCCAGCACAGATACTGCCACTCCCAGCACAGACTCCCAGCACAGATCCTGCCACTCCCAGCACAGACTCTGCTCCCTCCCAGCACAGATCCTGCCACTCCCAGCACAGACTCTGCTCCCTCCCAGCACAGATCCTGCCACTCCCAGCACAGACTCTGCTCCCTCCCAGCACAGATACTGCCACCCCCAGCACAGATTCCCAGCACAGAAACTGCCACTCCCAGCACAGACTCTGCTCCCTCCCAGCACAGATCCTGCCACTCCCAGCAAAGACTCTGCTCCCTCCCAGCACAGATACTGCCACTCCCAGCACAGACTCTGCTCCCTCCCAGCACAGATACTGCCACTCCCAGCACAGACTCTGCTCCCTCCCAGCACAGATACTGCCACTCCCAGCACAGACTCTGCTCCCTCCCAGCACAGATACTGCCACTCCCAGCACAGACTCTGCTCCCTCCCAGCACAGATCCTGCCACTCCCAGCACAGACTCTGCTCCCTCCCAGCACAGATACTGCTACTCCCAGCACAGACTCCCAGCACAGATCCTGCCACTCCCAGCCAGACTCTGCTCCCTCCCAGCACAGATACTGCCACTCGCAGCAGAGACTCTGCTCCCTCCCAGCACAGATACTGCCACTCCCAGCACAGACTCTGCTCCCTCCCAGCACAGATACTGCCACTCGCAGCACAGACTCTGCTCCCTCCCAGCACAGATACTGCCACTCGCAGCACAGACTCTGCTCCCTCCCAGCACAGATACTGCCACTCCCAGCACAGACTCTGCTCCCTCCCAGCACAGATCCTGCCACTCCCAGCACAGACTCTGCTTCCTCCCAGCACAGATCCTGCCATTCCCAGCACAGACTCTGCTCCCTCCCAGCACAGATCCTGCCACTCCCAGCACAGACTCTGCTCCCTCCCAGCACAGATCCTGCCACTCCCAGCACAGACTCTGCTCCCTCCCAGCACAGATCCTGCCACTCCCAGCACAGACTCTGCTCCCTCCCAGCACAGATCCTGCCACTCCCAGCACAGACTCTGCTCCCTCCCAGCACAGATCCTGCCACTTCCAGCACAGACTCTGCTCCCTCCCAGCACAGATCCTGCCACTCCCAGCACAGACTCTGCTCCCTCCCAGCACAGATACTGCCACTCCCAGCACAGACTCTGCTCCCTCCCAGCACAGATACTGCCACTCCCAGCACAGACTCCCAGCACAGATCCTGCCACTCCCAGCACAGACTCTGCTCCCTCCCAGCACAGATCCTGCCACTCCCAGCACAGACTCTGCTCCCTCCCAGCACAGATCCTGCCACTCCCAGCACAGACTCTGCTCCCTCCCAGCACAGATACTGCCACCCCCAGCACAGATTCCCAGCACAGAAACTGCCACTCCCAGCACAGACTCTGCTCCCTCCCAGCACAGATCCTGCCACTCCCAGCAAAGACTCTGCTCCCTCCCAGCACAGATACTGCCACTCCCAGCACAGACTCTGCTCCCTCCCAGCACAGATACTGCCACTCCCAGCACAGACTCTGCTCCCTCCCAGCACAGATACTGCCACTCGCAGCACAGACTCTGCTCCCTCCCAGCACAGATACTGCCACTCCCAGCACAGACTCTGCTCCCTCCCAGCACAGATCCTGCCACTCCCAGCACAGACTCTGCTCCCTCCCAGCACAGATCCTGCCATTCCCAGCACAGACTCTGCTCCCTCCCAGCACAGATCCTGCCACTCCCAGCACAGACCCTGCTCCCTCCCAGCACAGATCCTGCCACTCCCAGCACAGACTCTGCTCCCTCCCAGCACAGATCCTGCCACTCCCAGCACAGACTCTGCTCCCTCCCAGCACAGATCCTGCCACTCCCAGCACAGACTCTGCTCCCTCCCAGCACAGATCCTGCCACTTCCAGCACAGACTCTGCTCCCTCCCAGCACAGATCCTGCCACTCCCAGCACAGACTCTGCTCCCTCCCAGCACAGATACTGCCACTCCCAGCACAGACTCTGCTCCCTCCCAGCACAGATACTGCCACTCCCAGCACAGACTCCCAGCACAGATCCTGCCACTCCCAGCACAGACTCTGCTCCCTCCCAGCACAGATCCTGCCACTCCCAGCACAGACTCTGCTCCCTCCCAGCACAGATCCTGCCACTCCCAGCACAGACTCTGCTCCCTCCCAGCACAGATACTGCCACCCCCAGCACAGATTCCCAGCACAGAAACTGCCACTCCCAGCACAGACTCTGCTCCCTCCCAGCACAGATCCTGCCACTCCCAGCAAAGACTCTGCTCCCTCCCAGCACAGATACTGCCACTCCCAGCACAGACTCTGCTCCCTCCCAGCACAGATACTGCCACTCCCAGCACAGACTCTGCTCCCTCCCAGCACAGATACTGCCACTCCCAGCACAGACTCTGCTCCCTCCCAGCACAGATACTGCCACTCCCAGCACAGACTCTGCTCCCTCCCAGCACAGATCCTGCCACTCCCAGCACAGACTCTGCTCCCTCCCAGCACAGATACTGCTACTCCCAGCACAGACTCCCAGCACAGATCCTGCCACTCCCAGCCAGACTCTGCTCCCTCCCAGCACAGATACTGCCACTCGCAGCAGAGACTCTGCTCCCTCCCAGCACAGATACTGCCACTCCCAGCACAGACTCTGCTCCCTCCCAGCACAGATACTGCCACTCGCAGCACAGACTCTGCTCCCTCCCAGCACAGATACTGCCACTCCCAGCACAGACTCTGCTCCCTCCCAGCACAGATCCTGCCACTCCCAGCACAGACTCTGCTTCCTCCCAGCACAGATCCTGCCATTCCCAGCACAGACTCTGCTCCCTCCCAGCACAGATCCTGCCACTCCCAGCACAGACTCTGCTCCC
The DNA here is from genome assembly GCA_026770705.1 of Isurus oxyrinchus. Lineage (NCBI taxonomy): Eukaryota > Metazoa > Chordata > Chondrichthyes > Lamniformes > Lamnidae > Isurus > Isurus oxyrinchus. Next base: position 91,005 of record JANJGN010000102.1, on the reverse strand, counting down.
TCCCAGCACAGATCCTGCCACTCCCAGCACAGACTCTGCTCCCTCCCAGCACAGATCCTGCCACTCCCAGCACAGACTCTGCTCCCTCCCAGCACAGATCCTGCCACTCCCAGCACAGACTCTGCTCCCTCCCAGCACAGATCCTGCCACTTCCAGCACAGACTCTGCTCCCTCCCAGCACAGATCCTGCCACTCCCAGCACAGACTCTGCTCCCTCCCAGCACAGATACTGCCACTCCCAGCACAGACTCTGCTCCCTCCCAGCACAGATACTGCCACTCCCAGCACAGACTCCCAGCACAGATCCTGCCACTCCCAGCACAGACTCTGCTCCCTCCCAGCACAGATCCTGCCACTCCCAGCACAGACTCTGCTCCCTCCCAGCACAGATCCTGCCACTCCCAGCACAGACTCTGCTCCCTCCCAGCACAGATACTGCCACCCCCAGCACAGATTCCCAGCACAGAAACTGCCACTCCCAGCACAGACTCTGCTCCCTCCCAGGACAGATCCTGCCACTCCCAGCAAAGACTCTGCTCCCTCCCAGCACAGATACTGCCACTCCCAGCACAGACTCTGCTCCCTCCCAGCACAGATACTGCCACTCCCAGCACAGACTCTGCTCCCTCCCAGCACAGATACTGCCACTCCCAGCACAGACTCTGCTCCCTCCCAGCACAGATACTGCCACTCCCAGCACAGACTCTGCTCCCTCCCAGCACAGATCCTGCCACTCCCAGCACAGACTCTGCTCCCTCCCAGCACAGATACTGCCACTCCCAGCACAGACTCCCAGCACAGATCCTGCCACTCCCAGCCAGACTCTGCTCCCTCCCAGCACAGATACTGCCACTCGCAGCAGAGACTCTGCTCCCTCCCAGCACAGATACTGCCACTCCCAGCACAGACTCTGCTCCCTCCCAGCACAGATACTGCCACTCGCAGCACAGACTCTGCTCCCTCCCAGCACAGATACTGCCACTCCCAGCACAGACTCTGCTCCCTCCCAGCACAGATCCTGCCACTCCCAGCACAGACTCTGCTCCCTCCCAGCACAGATCCTGCCATTCCCAGCACAGACTCTGCTCCCTCCCAGCACAGATCCTGCCACTCCCAGCACAGACTCTGCTCCCTCCCAGCACAGATCCTGCCACTCCCAGCACAGACTCTGCTCCCTCCCAGCACAGATCCTGCCACTCCCAGCACAGACTCTGCTCCCTCCCAGCACAGATCCTGCCACTCCCAGCACAGACTCTGCTCCCTCCCAGCACAGATCCTGCCACTCCCAGCACAGACTCTGGTCCCTCCCAGCACAGATCCTGCCACTCCCAGCACAGACTCCCAACACAGATCCTGCCACTCCCAGCACAGACTCTGCTCCCTCCCAGCACAGATACTGCCACTCCCAGCACAGACTCCCAGCACAGATCCTGCCACTCCCAGCACAGACTCTGCTCCCTCCGAGCACAGATCCTGCCACTCCCAGCACAGACTCTGCTCCCTCCCAGCACAGATCCTGCCACTCCCAGCACAGACTCTGCTCCCTCCCAGCACAGATACTGCCACTCCCAGCACAGACTCTGCTCCCTCCCAGCACAGATACTGCCACGCCCAGCACAGACTCTGCTCCCTCCCAGCACAGATCCTGCCACTCCCAGCACAGACTCTGCTCCCTCCCAGCACAGATACTGCCACTCCCAGCACAGACTCTGCTCCCTCCCAGCACAGATACTGCCACTCCCAGCACAGACTCTGCTCCCTCCCAGCACAGATACTGCCTCTCCCAGCACAGATTCTGCTCCCTCCCAGCACAGATGCTGCCACTCCCAGCACAGACTCTGCTCCCTCCCAGCACAGATCCTGCCACTCCCAGCACAGACTCTGCTCCCTCCCAGCACAGATCCTGCCACTCCCAGCACAGACTGTGTTCCCTCCCAGCACAGATCCTGCCACTCCCAGCACAGACTCTGCTCCCTCCCAGCACAGATCCTGCCACTCCCAGCACAGACTCTGCTCCCTCCCAGCACAGATCCTGCCACTCCCAGCACAGACTCTGCTCCCTCCCAGCACAGACTCTGCTCCCTCCCAGAACAACCCTGCCACCTCCTGGCGCTGGCCCCACCCATCCCAGCACAAACCCCACCCCATCCAGCACAGACTCCGCCCACTCCCAGCACAAACCCCGCCCCCTCATAGCACAGGTCTTGACCCCATCCAGCACAGAATCTACCACCTCCCAACACAGACCTTGTCCCCTCCAGCACAGACATCCCCCACCGCCTCCCCCCCCCCCAGCATTGACCCCCAATATCACTACCCAGCACCGACGTCCCCAACCCCTCTCAGCACAGATCCCGCTTCGTCCCAGCACAGACCCCACCCCTCCCAGCACAGATCCTGCCCCGCTCCCCACAGCACAGGCCCCGCTCCCCACAGCACAGGCCCCGCTCCCACCAAGCACAGGCCCCACTCCCAGCACAGTCATCAACCCTTCCCAGCAGAGACTCTGCCATCAATCACATAAAACCCCACCCCTCCCAGTACAACCTCTGACACAAGCCCTGCACCCCCCCATGCAAGGCCCACTCCTGACCCACACAAGCCCCTCCCCTTCCCACACAAGCCCCGCCCCTGCCAACACAATGTCTGCCCCTTCCCACACAAGCCCCGCCCCTTCCCACACAAGCCCCGCCCCTGCCAACACACTATCTGCCCCTTCCCACACAAGCCCCGCCCCTTCCCACACAAGCCCCGCCCCTGCCAACACAATATCTGCCCCTTCCCGCAAAAGCTCCGCCCCTTCCCACACAAGCCCCGCCCCTGCCAACACAATATCTGCCCCTTCCCACACAAGCTCCGCCCCTTCCCACACAAGCCCCGCCCCTGCCAACGCAATATCTGCCCCTCCCACACAAGCCCCGCCCCTTCCCACACAAGCCCCGCCCCTGCCAACACAATATCCGCCCCTTCCCGCACAAGCTCCGCCCCTTCCCACACAAGCACCGCCCCTTCCCACACAAGCCCTGCCCCTTCCCACACAAGCCCCGCCCTCTCCCACTCAAGCCCCACCCTCCCACTCAGACACCTTCCTCCCCGATTCAGGCACCGCCCACTCCCACACAAGCCCCGCCCCACCCCACATAAGCCCCGCCCCACCCGCACACGCCCCCTGCCCTCTCTCACAACAGTTTCGCCCTCTCCCACAACAAGTCCCGCCCCTCCCCACACAAGTCCCGCCCCTCCCCACACCAGCCTCCCGTCCCCAAGCACAGGCCCCGCCCTCCAAGCACCAGTCACGCCCCCTCCCACACAAGCCACGCCCCCTATCGCAACAGCCACGTGCATCTCCACCCGGCCCCCCACCTCCCAAATCGCGCATGCGCGCGGCACGTGATCGGTTCCCGCCGCTTTACTTTCAAATTCCAACGGTCACTGGGGCTTTCCGAGTGAAGACAAGATGGCGGCGGCGGGTGAGGGGACTTCAACCTCGGTGATGGAGGACCAGGGGCGGGGGGGAGGGGGGGGGATCGCATTTCTGACCAATTCCTACACATAAGGAGCAAAAATAATTCGATCAGGAACCTCCCCACCACCACCACCCCGCCGGCAGAGAGGGAGGGCCATTCGTCCCGTCCTGACCGTACTAGCCCATTCCAATTAAGCCACCTGACCTTAGCCCTCAGCCTGGGCAGGCTGGACAAACCCTTCCCCAGACAAACCCATCTTCAAATTCCGTCTGACACAAACGCCCAGGGTGGAGGGAATTGACCTTTTCTTTTTAACGGCCGTGTCGTCGGTTTGGATTTGGCGGGGGTGGGGGGGAGCGCGGGGGTGGGGTAGGGGGAGAAGGGGGTGGGGTCAGGTGGGGTGGGGGTTGCGCAGGGGTGGGGTCAGGTGGGGGGGAGCGGGGGGGTGGGGTCAGGTGGGGGGAAGCGGGGGGGTGGGGTCAGGTGGGGGGGAGCGGGGGGGGTGGGGTCAGGTGGGGGGGAGCGGGGGTGGGGTCTGGTGGGGGGAGCGCGGGGGTGGGGTCTGGTGGGGGCAGCGCGGGGGTGGGGTCTGGTGGGGGTGGGGTCAGGTGGGGGTGGGGTCAGGTGGGGGGGAGCGGGGGGGTGGGGTCAGGTGGGGGGGAGCGGGGGGGTGGGGTCAGGTGGGGGGGAGCGGGGGGGTGGGGTCAGGTGGGGGGGAGCGGGGGGTGGGGTCTGGTGGGGGCAGCGCGGGGGTGGAGTCGGGGGGGGAGTGCGGGGGTGTGGGGTCAAGTGAGGTGGGGGGAGCGCAGGGATGGGGTCTGGTGGGGGGGAGCGCGGGGATGGGGTCCGGTGGGGGGGAGCGCGGGGGTGGGGTCGGGTGGGGGGAGCGCGGAGGTGGGGTCAGGTGGGGGGAGCGCGGGGGTGGGGTCAGGAGGGGGGGGAGCGCGGGGGTGGGGTCAGGTATGGGGGGAGCGCGGGGGTGGGGTCAGGTGGGGGGGAGCGCGGGGGTGGGGTCAGGTGGGGGGAGCGCGGGGGTGGGGTCAGGTGGGGGGGAGCGCGTGGTGGGGTCAGGTGGGGGGAGCGCGGGGTTGGTGTCAGGTAGGGGGAGCGCGGGGTGGGCTCAGGTGGGGTGGGGGGAGCGCGGGGTGGGCTCAGGTGGTGTGGGGGGAGCGCGGGGTGGGCTCAGGTGGTGTGGGGGGAGCGCGGGGTGGGCTCAGGTGGTGTGGGGGGAGCGCGGGGTGGGCTCAGGTGGGGTGGGGGGAGCGCGGGAGTGGGGTCAGATGGGGTGGGGGGAGCGCGGGAGTGGGGTCAGGTGGGGTTGGGTAGCGCGGGGGTGGGGTCAGGTGGGGTTGGGTAGCGCGGGGGTGGGGTCAGGTGGGGTTCGGTAGCGCGGGGGTGGGGTCAGGTGGGGTTGGGTAGCGCGGGGGTGGGGTCAGGTGGGGGGAGCGCGGGGGTGGGGTCAGGTGGGGTGGAGCGTGGGGGTGGGTCAGGTGGGGGGGGAGCGCGGGGGTGGGGTCAGGTGGGGGGAGCGCGGGGGTGGTGTCAGGTGGGGGGAGCGCGACGGTGGGGTCAGGTGGGGGGAGCGCGGGGGTGGGGTCAGGTGGGTGGAGCGCGGGGTGGGGTCAAGTGGGGTGGGGGGAGCGCGGGGGTGGGCTCAGGTGGGGTGGGGGGAGCGCGGGAGTGGGGTCAGGTGGGGTTGGGTAGCGCGGGGGTGGGGTCAGGTGGGGTTGGGTAGCGCGGGGGTCGGGTGGGGTGGGGGGAGCGCAGGGGTGGGGTCGGGTGGGGGGGATCGCGGGGGTGGGGTCAGGTGGGGGGAGCGCGGAGGTGGGGTCAGGTGGGATCGGGTGGGGGGGAGCGCGGGGGTGGGGTCAGGTGTGGTTGGGGGCAGCGCTGGGGTGGGGTCAGGTGGGAGGAGCACGGGGGTGGGGTCGGGTGGGGGGGAGTGCAGGGGTGGGGTCGGGTGGGGGGGAGCGCAGTGGTGGGGTCGGGTGGGGTGGAGCGCAGGGGTGTGGTCGGGAGGGGGGAGTGCGGGGGTGGGGTCAGGTGGGGTGGGGGGAGCGCAGGGGTTGAGGGGTAACGTGGGTGAGGGGTCAGGTGTGGTGGGGGGTGTGCAGGGGTGGGGTCGGGTGGGGGGAGGGGAGCACAGGGGTGTGGTCGGGTGGGGGGAGCGCGTGGGTGTGGGGTCAGGTGGGGTGGGGGGAGCGCAGGGGTTGAGGGGTAGCGTTGGTGTGGGGTCAGGTGGGGTGGGGGGAACGTGGGGGTGGGATCAGGTGGGGTGGGGGGAGCGCGGGGGTGGGGTTGGGTGGGTGGGGACCGCAGCTTTGGGGTCGGGTGGGGTGTGTGGGGTCAGGTGGGGTTGGGTAGCGCGGGGGTGGGGTCGGTTGGGGGGGGGGGAGCGCGGGGCTGGGGGATAGCGTGGGTGTGGGGTCAGGTGGGGGTGAAGGGGGTGGGACGGGGGAGCGCGGGGGTGGGGTCGGGTGGGGGCAGCGCGGGGTCTGTTTGGAAGGAACTGGGATTGAATCTTTCCGCCCTTTTCGCCTTTTGGGGTTTTTTGTTTAGAAGGGAGCCGCCATTGGCCACGCGGCGTGGTCACTGTTGGCCGTCCTTGGCGGGCAACGGCCCGGTCGGCGGCGCCGAATTGTTTACCCTTCCCCCCCACCCCCGGCAGCGACACGGGGACCGCCAGCGCTTTCACCTCGCCGGGTTCCGCTTTCCTTGACCGATTCTCCCGCTTTCTTCCAGCAGGCCGCCAGGACACCGCCCCGGCACCGGACGACCCTCTGGGGCTGCTGACCGAGCTGGAGCTGGGTATGGAACGGCCAGGGCGAGAAGGGGGAGGTTTCGGCTCGGAGACAGCGAGGGAGGAGGCCGCTCCATCCAGTGCTAGAGCAGCGCGATAGGCCTCGTTCCCCCCCACCCCCACCCCCACCACCACACCCCCCCCACCCACCCCGCTTCTCTTGCCAATCGCCTTAAACCTCTGGAACCCTTCAGCCATTGGAGACAGGGTGTGCTCATCTACTTCGCCAAAACACTTCAATCTCTTCCACGCGGCCGTCCCTAAGCTTCTCCTCCGCAGCACGCCCAGCCCGGCGCCCCGTCCAGCCCACTCCGCCATTCAGCGCAGCCACGGCTGACCTTGGGCTTCGAGCCCGCCAGCCTCGTCCCATCACCGCCCCCGCCCCCGCCGTGTCCCTCGATTCCATGGGACACCCAAAAAAAAATGTCTGCCCGCCCCCAGCCTTCAATGTCTTCGACGATGGTGCATCCGTAGCCTTCAGCGGGCTGGAGTTGGGTGGGGGGAAAGAATTCCAAAGATTCAGGCTGTCTGGCTTCCGCTCAGCCGGCGTGTGCCGGAGTCGACTGCGCGCCCGCCGAACTGTCAAAGGCCATTAATCAACCAGTTAAAGATATTGACAGGGCTGCCCGTCCATCCTTAAGGTTGGCGGGGGTGGGTGGGGTGGGTGGGGGTGGGTGGGTGGGGCAGGCAAAGAGCCCAAGCGGCCTTTGCATTTCTCATGAAACCTCATCCACGGGCGGGGTGAGGTTTCGTGAAAGTTTTGCAACGTTAATAAACATTTTTCGAACGTTTCAAAGACGTGTCCCAGCTGCATGCGACGCTGTCACATGAGGGGGACACGTGGAAGTGATTTTTTTTTTTAGCTTCTTTATTTAAAGCTCGCATTATGAAATTAATCCACCCACCCCCACCCCCCCCCAACCTCCCGAGGGCAGCTCCGTGCCTCGGGGAGATTTCCGCGCCCTTCCGCGCGCCTGCACGAAAGAACGCAGGCCCCCCCGACTCTCCCCCACCCGCACAGGTAGCGCTGAGCGCATCAGGGTGCGCGTCACGCCAGGCGGCCCTTAATTGGCCTGCCCGCGCATAATGGCGGCGCGCAGCCGATCGTTTTGTGGGGGGTGGGGGGCAATCGGCTCCACGACCGTTCCCTGCCTCCCCAAGAGTGATCCTGTTTCTTAGTTAATGTCAAAAATTGTGTTTTTAGGGAGGAGCGTGGAACCCCACATTGGAGAAATTGTGAAAAAAATCAAGACCTTAATCGAAGGTAATATGGCATCATCCAGCGTCTTTGTCCTTTCACGGGAGGTGGGCGCTGCTGGTGGGGCCGCCGTTGGTTGCCCATCCCTAATTGCCCCTTGAACTGAGTGGCCTGCTAGTTCCATTTCAGAGCACAGCTAAGAGGTAACCACATTGCTGTGGGTCCGGAGTCACGCATAGACCAGATAGGATATGAGTGGCAGGGCTCCTTCCCTAGAGGTCAGTAGTGAACCAGATGGGTTTTTAAAATAACCATTTGGTTGACTCATGGTCACTGTGACTGAGACCAGTTTTTTTTTTAAATATACATCAGATTTATTCATTGAATTTAAATTCCACCAGCTGCTGTGGTGGGATTTGAACCCGTGCCCCCGGAGCATTAGGCCGGGCCTCTGGGTTACTAGTCCAGTGACATTCACACTCCGCCACCGTCTAAAAGACGCCTCCTACCTGCTCCACTTCAGCGGGGATTTTTGGATCCCGGGACATCCGATTGGGATGAGGTGGAGGTCGGGGGGAGGGGTGGTAGGGATGCCTCTAACAGGTGGGGAAGCAGCCACGTGTGGGGAGGAATCCCTCCTTTGCTCCTTGACCCACCAACAGTGCTGTGCAGACACTTACCTTTTCCACTCAGCAGCCCTCGCACCCCCCCCCCCCCCCGCAACACCCCTCTTTCAGCTGTTGGATTTTCCCAGGCCCTGGACCAAGGTTAAAGCTGGAAGGCAGATTAAATCTGAGGCACACCGGCCACATTATGGACAGAATTTTGCTGTTGGCGAGCAGGGTGCGGGGCCCGCTCGCCGACGCATGTAATGACGCGGGATGACGTCAGGCGGAACCCCCGAGGTCATCCCGCCCCATTCATATTTTCGGGAAGGCGGGGGTGCAGCAACATCAGCTGCGGGCCTGCCGACCTGTCGATGGCCAATTGAGGCCATTGACGGGATCATTTAAACGATTAAAGGACCTGCCCGTCTGACCTTAAGGTTGCCGGGTCGGCCAGGACCCCGGCGGGCATTAGAAAATACAGGAAACCTCATCCAGCGGCAGGGTGAGGTTTCATGCAGGGTTTTAAAAAGTTTAATAAAGTTATAGTGTAAATTACGAACATGCGACATTGTCACATGAGGGGGACGTGTTTGGGAATTTTTGTTTTCTATTTTTAATCTTTTTAAAAGTGGAAGCGATCTCCCTGAGGCAGCACTTAGCCTCAGGGAGATGTGCGCTCTTTCGCTTTAAGGTCACATTGGTGCAGTGGGCTGAAGTTGGGGTGGTAGGTAGCACCTTGTTGGTGTGGAGCAGAAGGAGCTTCGCAGCTAACTAGCTCGTTACAGACCCTGGACTCCGCACTCTAAGTCAGCCGGTCAAGCTGGGTAGTGTACCAAATGTTTAGGAAAATGCCCCTCACTTTGACTAGCAAACCCTCACCCAACCAAATTAACTCCAGTTCCCAAATACCAAAGTTGCTCTCCGTTGAGCACGGACTCCGATGTCGCTCACTCTCACATGCACGTGTATTTCAGAGAAAAGGGTGAACGATGAGGAACTGAAGAAGTTGCAGGCACACCGGGGAACAATGGAAAAGGAACTTGATGAGTGTATGTATGTACAATTTCCCCTTTGGTGAGATTTCCAGTGGAAGGGCGGGATAGTGCGGCGGTTAGTAAAGCAGCTTTTGTGTAATGCTTTCATACTTCAACGTCTCTTCCCACATGTAACACTTGGCAAGGCCATTAAAACGTTTCAGGTAAACAACCGCAACCTATTTCTCAAGATTATGCAGTGAGCGTGTGGTAGCAGTTTGCTGGTGGCCATGTCACAGCCACTGCCACATCGTAGGTTGCTGGCCTAACTGCTTCCAAAATGGAAATAAAAACTGTGGTTAAAAGCACGCTTGTGGAGGATAGGAATTTCCTAAAGGTTACCTAAGGACGGGCAAGTCAGGAGCTAGGTATAACCCTCAGGCTCTTGTGATTTACAGCTCCCACTGAAATCTCTTAGACTAGATCATTTTCTCTTAACCAGTCGCTCCCAGAGGTTCATCGCTCTCAGTATATTTTGTGCTCCATTGGTTTGGTGCAAAGCATCTTAATTTCCTCAAAAATACACCCCTCAATGCGGAGGGTAGGACAGCGCAAGTTATTTCTTGCACTCAATCAACGCTGCAGGGGTTAACATTTTTTAAATTGATTCTTTCATGGGATGTGGACATCACTGGCAAGGCCAGCATTCAGTGCCACTTACTGTCCTTGGCCATTTCAGGGGGCAGTTACTAGTCAACCACATGTAGGCCAGCAGATTTTCTTCCTTAAAGGGTGTTAGTGAACCAGATGGATTTTTAAAATACACAATAACCATTTCATGGTCATCATTACTGACGTGTAGCTTTTAATTCCAGATTTATCAATTGAATTTGAATTCTACTAGCTGTTATGGGATTTGAACCTATGTCACCAGAGCATTAATCAGCATGTTTATGTAGTAAACTAGTGACATTACCATTACGCCACCCTCTCTCCTTCACCAAGGAGTCACCCTAAGTGGAACTGTGAAGGGAGATTCCTCCCGTTCCAACCCAAACCCCCATCTCTGCTGCCCAAGCCTGGTAAAATTCACCCTAACCTGGTGAGAAGCTTGAATGAGAATGTCAGTGGTTCAAGACAGAAACCTATCCTCCAAACATCTATCCTTTTCTCGTTTTCCTTCCCTCTCAGTCCCTGACTGGCACTTGTTGGGCTGTTCCACTGGTGTCCTCCTGTACCAAGTGCCCACCTTTCCTTTTTAATGTGTGTGCCAACAGGCACTTCCTCTGTGGGGAACATCCGCAGCTCGGGCTCAGCCCAATCACTTTGCACTTGGGTGCCCGTGCACACGTCCTATCCGCAGGAGGACCCAGAGATCAGGATCCGGAAAGCTGATTGGTTCCCTTGCACAAATAAAGAGGCAGTGCACTCAATCATACAGCACCAGCTCCTGCCTGTTCAGGCCTGTGGTACCTTTACCTTGAGATTGTTGGAGCTTTTCTATGGAACCAGGGAGGGGGGGGGGCGGTTGTTGGCCTGTAATGATGACTAATCAATGCACAATCTCTTTTATCTTTGAAGCGTTCTGAATGTCACTGTGTTACAATGCCACTTCTGTTTCTCAATAGTAAATCAGGAAATCTTTCAGCTGGAGGGGAACTGCAACACCAAGGAAGGTGAGGGGAAATTGGCTGAGAATAGATCAACAGATTGGAGAACAGTGAACATGCATCTCACTTATTTCACTGAATGAAGAATGTCCCTGTCAACCTGCCAGTTGCAGGTATGACCTGACATTGCTGATGTTGCCTGCTGTAGCCTGGAATGACCCGGAGATGTAAAAATTCAGCGCCACAGTCACCTTCAGAGGCACAGGCAATGTAGCGTGTGACCTAGTTCTGGATCTCAGTTTGTGCTACTCTAGCTGTCGCAGCCTTGCTGCTGAAGCAGAGATGTTGGACACTGCTGCACAGTTCACAGTAGGCAATATGGTTTGTTCCTATGTACATGTAAGGTCAGGTCTGCAATCCTCCCTCTACCTTTCCTCCTCCGTCCTCCAACCTGCCCTTCCTCTCCACATTCCCCTCCTCAGTCCCCTCCGCTTTCCAACTTTCTACTGCTTTCCAGCTCCACCTTTCCTCCTCCTTCTCCACCTTCATCCCCTCTTCCTTCCTCCCTTCCTATGCTCTCCCTTCCTTGTCCTTCTCCTCCTCTATGCTCCTCTCCTCCTTCTTCCCTTCCTATTGTGAAGGGACTAAGACCTCACCCTGTATATTTTTATAAAATAGATATACATGCCCTCAGGGCTATTACTAAGATTTTAAAAACTGAACAAAGACTTTTTAACATGGCTGAATCTATGTCTGCCAGTGACCCCTGAACAAAAGGAGCTACCTGGCAGTTTCGAAGGCACTTAGACACCTCGTTATTTTGTTTATATTCATTCATGGGATGTGGGCTTCGTTGGCTAGGCCAGCATTTATTGCCCACCCCTTATTGCCCTTGAGAAGGTGGTGGTGAGCTGCCTTCTTGAACTGCTGCAGTCCATGTGTGTTGTAGGTACACCCACAGTGCTGTTAGGGAGGGAGTTTCAGGATTTTGACCCAGCGACAGTGAAGGAACGGTAATATAATTCCAAGTCAGAATGGTGAGTGGTTTGGAGGGAAACGTCCAGGTGGTGGTGTTTCCATGTAACTGCTGCCCTTATCCTTCTAGGTGGTAGAGGTCATGGGTTTCGAAGGTACTGTCGAAGGACTTTAGTGAATTCCTGCAGTGCATCTTGTGGATGGTACACACTGCTACTACTGTGTGTCGGTGATAGAGAGAGTGAATATTTGTGGATGGGGAGCCAGTCAAGAAGGCTGCTTTGTCCTGGATGGTGTTGAGCTTCTTGAGTGTTGTGGGAGCTGCACTCATCCAGGCAAGTGGGGAGTATTCCATCACACTCCTGACTTCTGCATTGTGGACAGGCTTTGGGGAGTCGGGAGGTGAGTTACTCGTCGCAGGATTCCCAGCCTCTGGTCTGCACTTGTAGCCACAGTATTTTTATGGCTGGTCCAGTTCAGTTTCTGGTCAATGGTAACCCCCAGGGTTTTGATAGTGGGGGATTCAGTGATGGTAATGCCATTGAACATTAAGAGGAGATTGTTAGATTCTCTCTTGTTGGAGTTGGTCATTGCCTGGTAGTTGTGTGGTGTGAATGTAACTTGCCACTTGTCAGACCAAGCCTGGATATTGTCCAGGACTTGCTGCATTTGGACATGGACTGCTTCAGTGTCTGAGAAGTCACGAATGGTGCTGAACATTGTGCAATCATCAGCAAACATCTCCACTTCTGACCTTATGATGGAAGGAAGGTCATGGATGAAGCAACTGAAGATAGTTGGGCCTAGGACAAAACCCTGAGATTGATGTTCTGGAACTGAGATGATTGACCTCCAACGATCACAACCATCTTCCTTAGTGCTAGGTTTGACTCCAACCAGCAGAGAATTTTCCCCCTGATTATCATTGACTCCAGTTTTGTTAGGGCTCTTTGATGTCACATTCTGTCAAATGTCTTTATGTCCAGGCAGTCACTTTCACCTCACCTCTGAAATTCAGCTCTTTTGTTCATGTTTGAACCAAAGCTGGAAATTAGTTCAGGAGCTGAATGACCCTTGGGGAACCCAAACCGAGCGTCAGTGAGCAGGTTATCGCTAAGCAAGTGCCGCTTGATAGCGCTGTTGATGATCCCTTCCATCACTTTACCGATGGTCAAGAGTAGGCTGATGGGGTAGTAATTGGCCAGGTTGGATTTGTCCTGTTTTTTGTGCACAGGACATACCTGGCCACTTTTCCACATAACAGGGTGTGTTGTAGCTCTACTGGAACGGCTTGGTTAGGGGTGCAGCAAGTTCTGGAGCACAAGTCTTCAGTACTACTGCTAGAATATTGTCAGGGCCCATAGCCTTTGCACTATACAGTGCCTTCAGCTGTTTCTTGATAACACGTGAAGTGAATCGAATTGGCTGAAGACTGGCACCTGTGAAGCTGGGGATCTCTGGGGGAGGCGAGACGGATCATCCATTCAGCACTGCTGGCTGAAAATTGTTGCAAATGCTTCAGCCTTATCTTTTGCACGGATGTGTTGGGCTCCCCATCATCGAGGATGGGGGTATTTGTGGAGCCTCCTCCTCCAGTGAGTTGTTTAATTGTCCACCACCATTCATAACTGGATGTGGCAGGACTGCAGAGCTTACGTTGATCTTTTGGTTGTGTATTCGCTTAGCTCTGTCTATTGCTTGCTGCTTATGCTGCTTGGTTCGCAAGTAGTCCTATATTGTAGCTTCACCAGATTGACACCTCAAAGCATATTCCTGTCATGCCCTCCTGCTCTCTTCATTGAATCAGGGTTGATCCCCTGGCTTGGTGGTAATGGTACAGTCGGGGATATGCCAAGCCATGAGGTTATAGATCGTAGTTGAGTACAATTCTGCTGCTGCTGATGGCCCACCGCACCTCATGGATGCACAGTCTTGAGTTGCTAGATCTGTTTGAAATCTATCCCATTTAGCACGGTGGTAGTGCCACACAACACAATGGAGGGTATCCTCAGTGCGAACACGGGACTTCGTCTCTACAATGACTGTGCGGTGGTCACTCATACCGATACTGTCATGGACAGATGCACCTGCAGCAGGCAGGTTGATGAGGATGAGGTCAAGTATGTTTTTCCCTCTTGTTGATTCCCTCACCACCTGCTGCAGACCTAGTCTAACAGCTATGCCCTCCATCTGTAGTGGTGCTACCGAGCCACTCTTGGTGATGGACATTGAAGTTTCACCCAGAGTACATTCTGCATCCTTGCCACCCACAGTGTTTCCTCCAAGTGGTGTTCGACATGGAGGAGAACTGATTCATCAGCTGAGGCGGGGCGATGAGGGGGTGGTGGGGAGGGGGAGGGTGTGATAGGTGGTAATCAGCAGGAGGTTTCCTTGCTAATGTTTAACCTGATGCCATGAGACTTCATGGCGTCCGGAGTCAATGTTGAGGAACTATCTCCCAACTGTACACCAGTCTACTGCCACCTCTGCTGGGTCTGTCCTACTGGTGGTTCAGGACATACCCAAGGATGATGATGGTGGTCTTTGGACATTATCTGTAAGGTATGATTCTGTAAGTATGACCATGTCAGGCTGTTGCTAGACTAGTCTGGGAGACAGCTCTCCCAATTTTGGCACAAGCCCCCAGTTGTTAGGAAGGAGGATTTTGCAGGGCTGAGTTTGCTGTTGTCGTCTCTGGGGCCTAGGTTGATACTGGGTAGCTCATCTGCTCTCATTCCTTCTCCAATTTTCTGTAGGACCTGGAGTTACATGCAGGCCAGACCAAGTAAGGATGGCAGATTTCCTTCCCTAAAGGGAATTAGTGAACCAGATGGGTTTTTACGACAATCAACAATGGTTTCATGGCCTCCTGCAGAGGTCCCCAGCGTCACAGATGACAGTCTTCGGCCAGCTCGATTTACTTCACGTGATACGTAGAAACGGCTGAAGGCACTGGGTACTGCAAAGGCTATGAGCTCTGACAATATTTTGCTTCAGAGCTTGCCGTGCCCCTAGCCAAGCTGCTTGAGTACAGCTACTGGCATCTACCCAGCAATATGGAAAATTGCCTGGGTATGTCTTGTACACAAAAAGCAGGACAAATTGAACCCGGCCAATTTTTGCCCCATCAGTCTACTCTTGATCATCGGTAAAGTGATGGAAGGGGTCATCAACAGTGCTATCAAGTGGCACTTGCTTAGCAATAACCAGCTCACTAACGCTCAGTTTGGGTTGCACCAGGGCCGCTCAGCTCTTGACCTCATTACAGCCTTGGTTCAAAATGGACAAAAGAGCTGAACTCCCGAGGTGAGGTGAGAGTGACTGCCCTTGACATCAAGGCCACATTTGACTGAGTGTGGCATCAAGGAGCCCTAGCATAACTGGAGCCAATAGGAATCAGAGTAAAACTTTCCATGGTTTTTGGTCATACCTCAGATACTGGAGAAGTCCATGTCCAAATGAAGCAAGACTTGCTCTGATAAGTGGCAAGTAACATTCATACAACACAAGTGCCAGGCAATGACAACCTCAAACAAGAGAGAATCTAATCATCGCCCCTTGACATTCAATGGCATTACCATCACTGAATCCTCCACTATCACCATCCTGGGGGTTACCATTGACCAGAAACTGAATTGGACCAGCCAAATAAATACTGTGGCTACAAGAGCAGGTCAGAGGCTAAGAATCCTGTGATGAGTAACTCACCTGCTGACTCCCAAAGGTCTGCCCACCAGCTACAACGCACAAGCCAAGAGTGATGGAATACTCCCCACTTGCCTAGATAAGTGCAGCTCTAACAACACTCAAGAAGTTTGACACCATCCAGGACAAAGCAGTCCTGCTTGATTGGCACCCCATCCACAAGCATTCATTTCCTCCACCACCAACGCACAATAGCAGCAAGATGCACTGCAGCAACTCGCTAAGGCTCCTTCGACAGCACCTTCGAAACCCGTGAATTCTACCACTTAGAAGGACAAGGGCAGCAGACACATGGGAACACCACCACCTCAAAATTCCCCTCCAAACCACTCACCATCATGACTTGGAAATATATTGGCCGCTCCTTTACTGTTACTGGGTCAAAACCCTGGAACTCCCTCCATAACTGCACTGTGGGTATACCTACACCACATGGACTTCAACAGTTCAAGAAGACAGCGCAGCACCACCTTCTCAAGGGGCAGTTCGGGATGGGCAATAAATGTTGGCCTAGCCAATGATGCCGGCATCCCATGAATGAAAAAAATCATTAGACTTTGAATTCCAGATTTTTATGAATTCAAATTCCACTCTTGGCCATGGTGAGATTGGAACCCAGATCCCGAAATTATTAGCCTGGGCCTCTGGATTGCTAGTCCAGTCACCATACCACTACACCACCACCTCACATTATCTTGGGTCCCCAAGGTGGTTAATTGTCTCACCCATTAAGGATTGAAAGGAGGGTTGCCAAGCTGTTTGCCCTAGCAGATGAATGGACTCTGATTGGTCAGCTTGGGGTCTGAAATGCAGAAGGCCTTTGTATAGTTCTCTTTGAATTTAGTCCCTGCAGTCCATATTTGGGCCGTTAGGGTCTCTTCAAAGATACTGCAATGGCTATGGGCTCTGACAATATTCCGGCAATTATTACTGTATTACCCCTGCCACGTGCCTCTTTCATCTCCTGAGTGATACCATGCCACACCCTACCATCATTGGTGGCCTATAAACAATTCCCATCAATGTTTGCTGTACCTTGCTGTTTCTATCCTAACAGATTCCACATCTTGTTCTTCCGATCTGAGAACCTCCCTTACTAATGTACTGATCTCAACCCTTATTATCAGCGCAACACTGCCTTCTTTTCCTTTTTGCTTGCCCTCCTAAATGTTGAATATTCTTGAATATTCAGTTCCCAGTCTTGATCACCCTGTAGCCACGTTTCCGGAGTGGCAATTAGATCATATCTATTTACCTCTATTTGTGCCTTTAAATCATCTACCTTGTTGGAATGCAGCATGCATTCAGGTAGTGTGCTCTTAACTTAGTCCTTTGACTTTATTTTGCATTCTAAGCTTAGCTGATGCTCGCCTTTGTTTCGCCTGCCTTCCTATTTCACTTGCTACTTTTTTACTTCCTGGTACCAGCTTTAGGTCCTTCCAGTTTGAGCTAGCCCTCTGGTTCCTATCCCACTGAAAGCTAGTTTAAACCCTCCCCAACAGCACTAGCCAATCTCCCTGCGAGTATATCAGTCCCAGTCCTGTTAAGATGTAACCCGTCCAGCTTGTACAGGTCCCACCTGCCCCAGAACTGATCCCAATGCCTCAGCAATCTGATGCCCTTCCTCCTACACCAATTCTCCAGCCATGTGTTCAATCAATTAGTCTTCCTATTCCTATGCTTACTAGTGCATGCACTGGGACTAATACTGAGATTATTGCTCTTGAGGTCCTGCTTTTTAATTTCCTTCTTAATTCTCTAAAATCTCCTTTCAGAACCTCATCACTCTTCTTATCTATGCTGTTGGTACCAATGTGGGCCACGACCTCTGGCTGTTCACCCTTCCCCAGAAGGATGTCCTGCAGCCATTCTGTGACATCCTTGACCCAGCACTGGGAGACAACCCACCACCCTGGAGTCACATTTACAGGCACAGAAACACTTGTCTGATCCCCTGACTATCGAATATCCATCACAATGGCTCTTCCACTCTTCTTCCTCCTTTCTGTGGTGCCCCTAAGAAACCATCGCCCTCACCAGTATTCAAAACAAAAACCGCTTAACAAGCGAGATCCTCTCAGGAGACTCCTGCACTACCTGCCTGGTTCTCTTAGACTGCTTGGTGGTCATCCATTCCCTCTCTGCCTGTACACTCCTAACCTGCAGTGTGACCATGTCCCTAAACATGCTATCCACATAATTCTCTGCCTCGTGGGTGCATCACAGTGACTTCAGCTGCTGCTCAAGTTTTGAAACCTGGCTCTTAAGCTTCTGCAGCTGGTGACACTTCCTGCAGATGTGCTTATCTAGGATACATGGCGCATCTGTGACTTCCCACATAGTATAGGATGCACATTCCACTGGGCGAGCTGACCTGGCATACTGTAACTTTACAAGCTATTTATTGCAATCAGACTAAGTATATAATTACCAGTTACTCGCTAATCAGCTTTCTCCTCTGTACTGAAGTCAAGGCCAATTAATCGAGGCTCAGAAAAGTAGAGAAAGAAAGGAGCAACTCCCTCACTGAACTCCGTCATACAGCAGACTCCCACTTTGCACTCTATTCACCCAAAGCAGCACCCCTGTGCAGAGAGATACTCAGGAAATACTCAGACAGCATCTGTGGAGAATTTTATACACATAATGCTCAGGAAATACTCAGCAAGTGAGACAGTATCTGTGGAGTATTTTATAGAGGTAATACTCAGGAAATAGCAGGTCAGATAGTATATGTAGATTATTTTATACACATAATACTCAGAAAATATACAACAGGTCAGAGAGTATCTGTGGGGTATTTTATACACATAATACTCAGGAAATGGTCAGCAGGTCAGACAGTATGGAGTAATTTTTATGCATAATACTCAGGAAATACTCAACAGGTCGGACAGTCTCTGTGGAGTATTTTTTATGCATAATACTCAGGAAATACTCAACAGGTCAGACAGTATTTGTGGAGTATTTTGTACAGGTAATACAGGAAATTGTCAGCAAGGCAGACTGTGTCTGTGGAGTATTTTATACAGTTAATACTCAGGAAATATTCAGCAGGTCAGACGGTATCTGTGGAGGATTTTATACGCATAATACTCAGGAAATACACAGCAGGTCAGGCAGTATCTGTGGAGTATTTTATACACATAATATTCAGGGAATACTCAGCAGGTCAGATAGTATCTGTGGAGCATTTCATACAGGTAATACAGGAAATTGTCAGCAAGTCAGACCATATCTGTGGAGTATTTTATATAGTTAATACTCAGGAAATGCACAGCAGGTCAGGCAGTATCTATGGAGTATTTTATATGAATAATACTCAAGAAATACTCAGGAGGTTGGACAGTATCTGTGGATTATTTTGTACAGGTAATACTCAGGAAATACTCAACAGGTCAGACAGTATCTGTGGAGTATTTTGTACAGGTAATACTCAAGAAATATTCAGCAGGTCAGGCAGTATCTGTGGAGTATTTTGTACAGGTAATACTCAGGAAATACTCAACAGGTCAGACAGTATCAGTGGAGTATTTTGTACAGGTAATACTCAGGAAATATTCAGCAGGTCAGGCAGTGTCTGTGGAGTATTTTGTACAGGTAATACTCAGGAAATATTCAGCAGGTCAGGCAGTATCTGTGGAGTATGCTATATGCATAATATTTAGGAAACACTTAACAGGTCAGACAGTATCTGTGGAATATTTTATACAGGCAGTACAGGAAACTGTCAGCAAGACAGACTGTATCTGTGGAGTATTTTATACAGTTAGTACTCATGAAATACTCAGCAGGTCAGGCAGTATCTGTGGAGGATTTTATACGCATAATACTCAGGAAATACTCAACAGGTCAGACAGTGGGCAGAATTTTGCCCTTGGTGGGTGTGCAGGCCCCACCGGTTTGGTGGCGGGCGGACAGCCGACCCCCGCCACCGAAACGGGGCCTGCTGCCATTTTGAGTGGGCGGGCCAGTTAAGGCCCGCTCAGCAGCTTGCCCAACAGGAAACGCTGTGTGCTTCCTGTGAGGGGGTGGAGGGAATCCCCAGCTGGCAGAGTGCGCTCTTTCGCACATGCGCGCAAAAGAGCGCACTGCTCCCTGAGACAAAGTGCTGTCTCAGAGAGATTAGTGACAGTGTACAAAAGTTAAAAAATAGAGAAATAAAAATATTATTAACATGTCCCCCTCATGTGACAATGTCACATGAGATGGGACGTGTTAATAAAAACAACATAAATTTTATTGCACTTTTTAAAAACGGACATGAAACCTCATTCTGCCATTGGATGAGCTTTCATGTATTACCTGGCCTGCCTGCCAGCCTTAAGGTTGGACGGGCAGGTCTTTAATGATCTTAATTAGCCTGTCAATGGCCTTAATTGGCCATTGACAGGTCGGCGGGCGGACAGCGAAATCAGCTGTCCGCCCACATTCCTGAATATTTAAAGGGACTGGGATGACGTTGGGGGTTCCTCCTGACGTCATCCCGCATCATTTTCTCGTCGGCAAGCGGGCTCCTCCCCCAAATCGCCGACATACAGTTAATACTCAAGAAGTACTCAACAGGTCAGACAGTATCTGTGGAGTATTTTATACAGGAAATACTCAGATGGTCATGCAGTATCTGTGGAGTATTTTATACAGGAAATACTCAAGGTCAGGCAGTATCTGTGGAGTATTTTAGTATTTGGCAATGTTTTGCGAGTTAGAGGAGAAAACTGTAAAGAGTGCAGCACATCAGCGGCTATGGTAGGTATTCTTTCACAGTTATGTGCCACCTTTGGTTTTTTAAATCACCTGGCATTGCCAAACTTTTACAGAGGCCCACAATCCCAAGCAAAGTAGCAGGACTAGTCTCAGGAATGCTGCTACACTGAGTGATGGTATGCGAGACCTTGTGAGTTTCCATTCTGTCAGGGCAAGTCCCTCATCAAGTCGTTATCGGCAGCTCCCAAGTGACTGCTTAGCATTTCCTGTAGGTAAGAAGAACCTCCCGGTGTGTGGAGAGGAGGCAATACTTCTCTCCTGAAAGACCCTTTCAGTTGGTATATGACAGCTGGGCTAAACTTTCCCTCCTAAAAGAATTCCTTTTGTGCCTCTATGATTCATTAGAAATCACTTGAGTTAAGGAAGAAAAGCCTGAATTTCTACAGTGCCTCTTTCTCCTGACTTCAGGATGTCCCAAAGCGTTTTCAAACCAATAATGTACTTTCTGAACAATAGTTCGTATTCTAATGTTGGCAACCATCCGAGAAATTTCCCTGTTACACAAGTGCCACATTTTCACTGAGTCAGTGGATTGTGAATGAGTTCAAGCCCCAACATATTTCAGTGCAGTATGGAGCACTGCCTTGATGGATGTACCACCTTCTGAATGCGACATTAAATAAAAGCCCACATCTGCCTGTGCAGAAAGCTGATAAAGATCCCGTGGCACGATTTAAAGAGCAGGAATTTATTCTGCTGTATATTTAACTTTTCAGGTCTGTGACCTTTCCTCAGAGCAGGAATGTGGTACCGATTTAGCAGGTTTTAAGTCAGTCCAGGAACAAGGAAAGTTGGTGGGGCGGGGGGATATGCAAAGAACAAAAGGGAAGGCCTGTGAAGGCAGGAAAGATTAAATAAACAGCAGCATCATCCATAAAACAGTCACTCAAGCTGTGTTTGGCCTCCAGAATATAGAAGAGGCTGCGCTGTGAGCAGCAAATGCATCTAAGTGAAAGACGTAGCAGAAAATCACTGTCTCACTTAGAAAGGGCGTTTAGCCCCCTGTACAGTGGGAAGGAAGGACGGCCGTTGCATCTCCTGTGGGAAGGGGATAGAGGGAATGGCCTCCCTGGAATGCAGAAAGAAGAGGGGAAAATATATTTGACATTGCCCTGGCCGACATTTCTCCATCAACCACCAGGGCCAGTTTATTTGGGTGGTTTTTTTGTGATTAAAGAACTTTGCTGTGTGAGGATTGGCTGAGCAACAATGATCATACTTCAGCAGATATTCATAACTGCCTGGGGCTTTTGGTAATGTGATAAACGTGGAAATCGAAATACAAACTCTTTCTTTCTGAGCACCACAGTTAGTTTCAGTGATGCCTGCTGTGCGTTATGTTGTGTAAGAATGCTACCATGCAGGTTTGTGTTTGTGATCACCCCCCTCTGACAAATGACCATCTGTTTTGGATCATGACAGCAAGTTACCAGACTGAAAATACAAACATACACAATTAGGAGCAGGACTGGGCCACTCAGCCCTTTGAACCTGTTCCGCCATTCAATAAAATCATGGCTGATCTGATTATAACCTCATCTCCACATTCCTGCCTACCCCCAATAACCTTTCACCACTTGCTTATCAAGAATCTATCCACACTGCCTAAAAAATAGTCAAAGACTCCTCTTCCAAGAGAGTTCCAAAGACTCACAACCCTCTGAGAGAAAAAATTTCTCCTCATCTCTGTCCTAAATGAGCAACTGCTTATTTTTAAACAGTGGTCCCTAGTACTAGAATTCCTCACAAGAGGAAACATCCTTTCAACATCCAGCCTGTCAAATCCCCTCAGGATCTTATATGTTTCAATCAAGTCGCCTCTTACTCTTCTACACGCCAGCGGATACAAGCCTAGCCTGTCCGACTTCTCCTCACAACCCATCCAATCCAGATATTAGTCTAGTAAACCTCTGAACTGAATCCAATGCATTCACATCCTTCCTTAAATAAGGAGACCAATTCCATTCACAGTACTCCAGACGTTGGCTCACCAGTGCCCTGCACAACTGAAGCATACCCTCTGTACTTTTGTATCCAATTCCCCTCGCAATAAATGATAACATTTTATTAGCTTCCCTAATTATTTGCTGTACCTGCATACTAGCCTTTTGTGATGCATTCACCAGATCCCCTCTACATCTCAGAGCTCTGCAATCTCTCATCATTTATTTAAATGTTTTTTTATTTTTCCTGGCTTTTATGGACAGAATACAGGGATTAAACAGCCCTGATTTCTCCTAACATCACCTGTCCATAAACGGAAAGGTGTTTTAATATTGATTTTCCTCTTTATAAGTGGCGGTATATTTTTCCCAACTCCTCAGTTTTGGTGTGATCCAATTTCTATTAACAACTCCACAGCAAACTTGAGATAGGGTAAACACAGGCGAATAATATATTCACACACACTCAAAACTGAGAGGAGTGATTGCAACATAGCCTTCCTTTTCACTCGTACAATAAAATAAGGGGCATAGAAAAAGAAAGGGGTTTACAGGACAAAACCCACAGAATAAAGAATTACTGTTTCACATGAGCCCAGAGTCCAGCATCCAAGTCCAATGGTGTATTCTTTCACAGAGTCAGCAGGTTGAAGACTGATACTGGATAATTCACTTTTCCAGTAGAGATGAAGTACAGAATGGAATGGGCATGTAGTCATGAATTAGTCTTGTAGGCACCAGCAGAGAAGTTCCAGTAGAAACAGTGTAGATGTGGGCTTGCAGGTAAATCTGGACAGAGCTCTGGTTCCGAGCTGCTGCCTGCTAGATGTAAAATGGCAGTCTGCTTTGCAGCTCCACAAGGCAGGGTAGCTGGTCCTCCCAGCTAAAGGGTGAGTCATGTCATATGACTCCCACTTCTCCACTTTGGTTTGGACAAAGGATGTATATTCCTTTGTCAGGATTCTTGAGATGGTTAATATTCCAACCATTAATAATTTCAAAAGTGGTTTCAGGGTCCTTTGTCCTATTAGACTGGTGGTCTCTGTTGGACAGGCCTGGCCTTAAAAATGTAAATGGCCTTTGTACAATTCCCTTGGAGTTGACCTCTGCAGTTGAGGGGTTCACTTGTATCTCTTTAGAGATAATGAGGTGTCTGCTTCTCTGAATGCCAGAATGTTTCTTTTGTTTGAGTCAAAGCTAGGTATGGCTCCAGTCATTTTAAAGCCTTTTTCCAGTTTTTTAACGATGTTATAAATTAGCCATGCTGATATATACATATTTTATAAAAATATAGAGTGAGGTCTTACACACTGGCAAAATTGACAATTTCCCACTTTCCCACATTAGACTCCATTTGCTAGGCCTTTGAGATATTCTGTAATTCTGTTGGACAATGGTACATAGGGGGAACTAAAAGAGGGCAGTGGAAGCTGGGGAAAGGCGCAGGAGAGTTGAACATGTAAGTACTTTAAGCAGTTGTTTTCAGTCCCTTTTCCAACAATCTTCCTTTCCAGCAAATCTGAAGCGGCTGCGTTTTCAGTATGAACAGAGTCAAGCTCAGACTGAAAGGTAAGGAAGAAAGCTAAATCTAAGCTGTATCATACCACCCAAATCTCCGTACAGGAAAATATTACAAAAATTAACCAGCTCGGCGGTCCAGTTCGTTAAAATAAATCATTCCAGCCTTTATTTTTAGAAATTAATCCAAGCACCTGCTTTGATTAGCCAAAGAAGTGCCTGTTTGCTGTCCTCCAGCCCACACAGAAAACTCATTCTTCTCCATTCCTGCTTTCCCAGTGCTCATAGCCTTCATTCCATGTTTCTTTTCTGCTCTGTGACCCCATCAAGTGGTTGTGATGGCAGACAGTAAGTATTGGCAGATGATTTAATTGCAGACTGGTTGATGGTATCCTTGGTAGATTTGTACACACGCCCGCGGATGGATTTCAGCTTCCCTTCAGATGGCTATTCAAGCCCATTGTGGTAACTTGACTGCCACCCCACTTGAGATCAGCAGAAATCATGGAATGGTATTGGGCCTATTCTTAGAATCATGGAGTGCTTCGGAAATAACAAGGAGGATTGGTGAGGGCAGTGCAGTGGATGTTGCTTACATGGATTTTAGTAAGGCATTTGACAAGGCCCCACACGGCAGACTGGTCAGAAAAGTATAAGTTAATGGGATACAGGGGAATGTGGCAAGTTAGATACAAAATTGGCTGAGTGACAGGAAACAAAGGTGGATGGATGTTTTTGCGAATGGAAAACAGTTTCTAGTGGTGTTCCACAGGGCTCAATGTTGGGTTCCTTGCTGTTTGTTGTATATATAAATGTGGGTGGCACGATTGGGAAATTTGCAGATGACAAAAGTTGGTTGTGCAGTTGATAGTGAAAAGGATGGCTGCTGTCTCCAGAATTATGTCAATGGTCTGGTTAAGTGGGCAGAAAAGTGGCAGATGGAATTTAGTCCAGAGAAGTATGAGGTAATGCACTTGGGGAGGGCAAATAACGCTAGGGAATACACTATAAAGGATATTTGGAGGGGTAGAGGAGTGAGAGACCTTGGAGTGCATATCCACAGATCCCTGAAGGTGGCAGGACATGTGGACAAGGTGGTAAAGAAAGCATATGGAGTGCTTTCCTTTAATGGACGAGGTATTGAATATGAAAGCAGGGATGTAATGTTGGAACTGTATAAAATGCTGGTTAGGCCACAGCTGGAATTTTGTGTATAGATCTGGTTGCCACATTACAGGAAGGACAGAATTGGTCTGAAGAGAGTGCAGAGGAGATTTACAAGAATGTTGGCAGGGCTTGAAAATTGCAGCTATGTAGAGAGATTGGATAGGCTGGGGTTGTTTTCTTTAGAGCAGAAGAGGCTGAGGAGTGCCCTAATTGAGGTGTACAAAATTATGAGGAGCCTAAATAGGGTACAGAGGAAAGATGTATTTCCTCTCACTGAGAGGTCAGTTACCAAGGGGCACAGATTTAAAGTGATTAGTAGAAGGATTAGAGGGGACATGAGGAAAAACTTCTTCACCCAGAGGGTGGTGGGTGTTTGGAATTTCCCGTCTGGTTTGATGGTTGAGGCAGAAACCCTCAACTCATTTAAAAGGTACCTGGATCTGCACCTGAAATGCTGTAACCTGCAAGGCTATGGACCAAGTGCTAGAAGATGGAATTAGAATGGCAGTTAGTTTTTATTTTTCATTTTTCAGCCAGCACAGGCACATTGGGCTGAATGGCCTTTTTCTGTGCTGTAACACTCCTATGGATCTATGGTTTCTATGGTTCTACATCACAGAAGGAGACCGTTTGCCCCATCATATCTGTGCTGGTTCCCTGCAAGAGCAACTCAGCTAGTCCTCCTTCCCCCGCCCTTTCCCTGTCGCCCTGCTAATCTTTTTCCTGCAGGTGTTTATCCAATTCCCTTTTGAAAGCCACCATTGAATCTGCCTCCACTACCCACTCAGGCAGTGCATTCCAAATCCTAACACCTCGCTGCGTGATAAAGGTTTCTCCTCATGTTGCCTTTGGTTCTTTTGCCAATTATGTACATGCAAATGAACATACGAATGAGGAGCAGGAGTAGGTTTTTCAGCCCTTGAAGCCTGCTCCAGCATTTGATAAGATCATAGCTGATCTGATTGTGGCCTCAACTCCAGTTGCCTTACATCAGTGTCCTCCTCACGATGTAAAGTGTAAAGAATTGTGGATTGCCTTATGCTCTACTGATGTATGCAAGGATCAGACACATCCAGACTCTGCCCATGAGCTAAATTCATCATTCTATGCAGGGCCCCACTACCAAAATACAGCTGAGAAATTCCAGTTGTAAATTCCTAGTGTTTAATCATGACCAGCAATTCTCGCCTGCTCGCCCACCTGGAACCTCCTTGGCAATGGCCTTTCACCAATTATCTGGCCCGCCCGTTCTCGTCTAGCAGCTCTGATTGCCTAATAAAGGAAGAGGCATGGGAGCAACTAATGGATAGCTCATGGAAAAAGTGACCAAATCCAATGTGTTACTCATCACGTCAGAACATGCAGCCACTGCCAGCCAGTTCTGGTTGCACTGTGCTGAAATCCTCCCTTGGCCCCGAAATGTTAACAGTACTTTGTGTGATTTGTTTAGACAGCTGAAAGTGAGCAGAGAGAGCAAGCAAAGAATAGAAGCATTAACCACTCAGATAGAGGAAGAGAAGCTGAAGAGGAGGAGAGAAAGGTAACAAGGACCAGTGTTGCAGGCGGCACCTGTCCACTAAAAGTTACATTTCTTGTTCTCTCATGGGACGTGTGCATCACTGGCAAGCCCAGCATTTGTTTTCCATCCCTAATTGTCCTTGAATTGAGTGACTTGCTCAGCCATTTCAGAGGGTGGGTCTGGAGTTACATGTAGGCCAGATGGGGTAAGGACAGCAGATTTCCTTCCCTAAAGGAAGGACATTAGTGAACCAGACGGGTTTTTACAACATATTTTCATGGGCAGCATCACTGAGACTAGCCTTCAATTCCAGATTTGTTAATTGATTTGAACCTATGCCCCCAGAGCCTGGGCCTCTGGATTACCAGTCCAGTGACATTACCACTACACCATCATCGTCCCCACATACTGTCAGTGCTGTTCCGCACTCTCTGTCTCATCGTATAACTGTCCACACTTAAACTCGTAGCTCTGAAGAAGGGTCGTACGGACTCGAAACGTCAACTCTTTTTCTCTACAGATGCTGTCACACCTGCTGAGCTTTTCCAGCATTTTCTGTTTCCCTTTCTCTTAAATTCCAGGTCTGCCACTGAAGTATATCTAATGGTGTTTTATTTTTGTGAAGTGCAGCACTTTAGAGCTTTGTGCTTTGTGTGACTAGCCTATATATCTTTAGACTATTACTTTGTGCTGCACTTATCAAGTTTTGAAAAATACACATTTAGATGAAATGGAAAACGTTGCAGTGTCTGCAATCTTTTTAACACTTTCAGGAAGGCGTTTGAGCAGCAACTTGAGGAACTCATAGGAAAGCACAAATGGATGGCTGAATTTTATGTAAGTAAAATGGTGAATGGAACAAAAGTACTTCAGGAAAACCTTCTGAGCCCGAGGGCGAGATTACTGCATGTAGTTACTGCCGTGGCTTGGTGGGCAGCACACTTGCCTCTGATCCAAAAACACACTTGCCTTTGATCAAGCCCCACTCCAGAGACTTGAAAACAACATCTAGGCCAGCATAACCAAAGATCCCACAGGCACTCAATTTAAACAGATGTTTGAATCATAGAACCTTTACAGCGTGGAAGAAGGCCATTCAGCTCATCGAGTCTGCACTGGCTCTCCTAAAGAGCTTTCTATC
This sequence comes from Isurus oxyrinchus, assembly GCA_026770705.1. Taxonomy (NCBI): domain Eukaryota; kingdom Metazoa; phylum Chordata; class Chondrichthyes; order Lamniformes; family Lamnidae; genus Isurus; species Isurus oxyrinchus. Next base: position 63,613 of record JANJGN010000102.1, on the reverse strand, counting down.
TAGTCCCACTGCCCTGCCTTATCCATGTAACCTAGCACATTCTCTCTTTCCAGGTAGCAATCCAGTTCCCTTTTGAATATACCTCGATCAAACCTACCTCCGCCAACCTCTCAGGAAGTTCATTTCAGACTACAACCACCCTCTGGGTGAAAGAAATATCCTCTGATCACTTTTACTTCTTTTACCAATTACTTTGAATCTGTGCCCTCGAGTTCTTGATGCTCTCTTCAGTGGGAACAGTTTTTCCCTATTTAACCTGTCTCTTGGAAGAAGAGCAGCAGGACTTCTTCCTGCCCAATATTTATCCCTCAACCAGCATCACTAGAGTAGACTATTTAGCCATTATTTGCTGTATGCTATTTGGCTGCTGCACTTCCTACGTTGAAACCAGCAGTGACTACACTTCAAAAACGCATCATTGGCTGTGAAGCACTTTGGGATGAATGGCACTACAGAAATGCAAGAATTTCACCCATTTCCTTCCTTACAGTTGATGCATGACTGTCCTGGGTAGGCTGGGAGAGCTACAGAGGGTTCTATCACTAGGGGAGTGGTGTGTTCACACCACTACAACTGAACTCATCTGTAATTGTTTAAAATGTCATAATAACATGTGAGAAAGCCAGATGGAGAGCTAATGCCTAAATAGCACAGGACACCAGCGAGGTTGAAAAACATAGAGGAGAAGATAAGATCAATCACTGTATAGTGTCTTTTAGACTTCTAAACAAAGAAGAGGGCCTGATAAACACTCCAAACATTTTAGGAATTGAGCGGTCATGAAAGTATCCCAAAGCTCTTGAAAACTATTTTGTGTTCATCATGCATGGAGTAGCTGTCTATTGTGCTACTAGTTTCTCGGGTGTATTATTCTGCATCAATTTCATTTTATATCTTGGAAATAATTTCAACTGTTGGTCTTAATCTGTCTGGTACAGTCTGACAGGATATTTCATTAATTACCTTGTGAACAGGACAGGAGGACAGGATTGGCAGCCCATGGTTAAAGGCTAACTGTTAGTGCCCTGCTCATTATCCCATTCACATGGGAAAGAACTTTAATATATATATATATATATATAGAGAAACACACTCCAAGAAGATGAAGAATATACCCATTGCAAGTTAAGGAAACACAAAAGCTCACAATCCTCTCCCTGAAACAGGATTGCTCTGCTGATGCTTGCCTTTACTCCACAGTCAGTGTAATCTTTGCCTGTTCTGTTCCACCAGACTCCAGCCAGACTTGAACTCGAAATGCGTAACATTGAAAATTCTAAGCAGCAGCTTCTGACTGAAGGTAACTGCTTTCCCAATCCCAATTAGAATTAAATAAAGCTGCTTGTGATTTATAAATGTAACCCTTCCTCCCCACCCCTCCCTCTCAACTCCCCCGGTTGCATGATCAGCCCTACTTCTCGACGGTAGCAACTATCTGTATGCTTCCAGAGGCCTGAGCTTGTTGCCCTTTACCTGTCTGGGCCTCCTCCCACAGCAATCGTGTGTGGAGAGTCCAATGACATGTTGAAAGAGCAGCCATGATTTCATTGAGTGGCAGAATAGACTTGAGGGGCCAAATAGCCTCCTATTCATGGCATCTTACTGTGCACACACTACATGACCACAGTAACTGGGATTAATAGTAACTGATAGTATGTGAAGGGCAGGAGAGGTGTGAGAGCTAAGGTACTACATGCTTGCAGCTCTCTCCTTTATCTTTGTGTGTGTGTTTCTTTGTAACAGAGCACGTAATGACAGAGAAATTGAGCACCCTGGATAAGGAACTGGATTCTCTCCAGCAGCAAGGAGCTGCCTCCGACGAAGTTATCTTCCTGCACAGCAAAGAGGCTAAAGTCACCCAGTATGTAGAGTAATGCCAAGCTGGACCACATGCAAACATCAGACTGGGTCAGGTGGCACATGAAGCATTAAGATGGCCAAATTGGGAGGACATCTGGACCACCCAGCCCTAGAGCTTCAGCTGAGCCATTCAGGCTAGAACCAGTCCCGAATCCGGTTCCTCAGGCAGATTAGCAGTAAGGGTGTTTATAATTTGTCTCAATACCAGTTCTCTTGGTTTGAGGAGAAGTGCCAGTTTGCAAAATCAATATTTGTAATCAGTGGGAAAGGAGCTGTTTCATACAGGTTGGCAGGATGGTGTTGGGTAAGAGCAGCCTTCAGCGTCTCAGATTGAGGGGGATGAATACTGGCAACCTGCCCAACCTAAATCTGAAAATCTGTTAGTAACCTAGCTCAACACTACAAAACAACTCCCATTTATATAGTACCTTTAAATTATAAAACATTCCAAGGTGCCTCACAGTAGGGTCAATCAGACACCAAGTCATAGTGGGAGACATTAGCAGCACATGACCAAAAGCTTGATCAGAGAGTTAGGTTTGAAGGAGAAGAGAGAGGCAGAGAGTTTGGGGAGGGAATTCCAGAGCTTAGAGGCTCAGGGTGGAGCAATGGGAGTTGGGTATGCGCTATGATTCAATGATTCAGTATTCTGCAGATACCACTTGCCATGGAAAGCTTCTAGCAAACCAGTAGACACCAGAAGGTCCATCCTGCCTGTCCCTCTGAATAACTCACCTCCTGACCCCCCTAAAGCCTGTCCACCATCTACAAGGCACAAGTCAGGAGTGTGATAGAAAACTCTTCATTTGCCTGGACGAGTGCAGCTCCCACAACTCAAGAAGCTCAGTTCCATCGAGGACAATGCAGCCACATTTGATTGGTACCCCATCCACAAGTATTCACTCCCTCCACCACCGACGCTCAGTGGCAGCAGTGTGTGTACCATCTACAAGATGCACTGCAGCAACTCGCCAAGGCTCCTTCGACAGCGCCGTCCAAACCCACCACCTCTACCATCAGAAAGGACAAGGGCAGCAGACACATGGGGAACACCACCACCTGCAAGTTCCCCTCCGAGCCCCTCACCATCCTGACTTGGAAATATATCGGCCGTTCCTGCACTGTCGCTGGGTCAAAATCCTGGAACTCCCTCCCTAACAGCACGGTGGTTGTACCTACACCACACGGACACAATCCTGGAACTCCCTCCCTAACAGCACGGTGGTTGTACCTACACCACACGGACACAATCCTGGAACTCCCTCCCTAACAGCACGGTGGGTGTACCTACACCACATGGACTGCAGCAGTTCAAGAAGACAGCTCATCACCACCTTCTCAAGGGGTAAATAGGGACGGACAACAAAACAAAAACAATAAACTGCGGATGCTGGAAATCCAAAACAAAAACAGAATTACCTGGAAAAACTCAGCAGGTCTGGCAGCATCGGCGGAGAAGAAAAGAGTTGACGTTTCGAGTCCTCACGACCCTTCGACAGAACTTGAGTTCGAGTCCAAGAAAGAGTTGAAATATAAGCTGGTTTACCTTAAAGCCGATGCTGCCAGACCTGCTGAGTTTTTCCAGGTAATTCTGTTTTTGTTATGGACAACAAAATGCTGGTCTAGGCAGTGACACCCACATCCCATGAAAGAATAAAAAAGTCAGAGAAACTGAGTGATCTTGTGTAAGCTGCATCCACAGCCTGTGGAATTTACCAGGCTCAGGAACAGGCACCAGGAGATCCTGTGACCTGTTTCCAGTGTGCTGGGCTTGACATCTCTCTTACCGAAATACCGATAAAGCAAGACATACTCAGCTTGGGGATTGGGCTGACTGTCTTGGTCACTTCAATCTTATTAGAAAGCTCCAGGTTTTTAGTAGCTCCTGGGAGCAGTCCAAAGGAGGTTGGAACAAGAGAAATTCTGGAATCACAACTCAGCCTGGACAATTGGCAAGAGAAAAACGACACCCATACACAACATTTCGGGAGGTTATGAACTTGCAGGTTCCTTTGCAGGGTCTGAAGGAAGACGGTCCAGAACTGTGTCTGCAGAGGTCCCATTGACTGACCGTCCCCTCCGAATGACCAAGAGAAAGGGCAAGTTCCTGCACCATGGGACATCAGCCTTTCCTCTGGTGTCCCTGCACCATGGGTCCTTCTCCTGGTGTCCCTGCACCGTGGGCCCTTCCCCTGGCGTTCCTGCACCGTGGGCCCTTCCCCTGGTGTCCCTGCACCATGGGCCCTTCCCCTGGTGTCCCTGCCCCTTCCCCTGGTGTCCCTGCCCCTTCCCCTGGTGTCCCTGCACTGTGGGCCCTTCCCCTGGCGTTCCTGCACCGTGGGCCCTTCCCTTGGTGTCCCTGCACCATGGGCCCTTCCCCTGGCGTTCCTGCACCGTGGGCCCTTCCCCTGGCGTTCCTGCACCGTGGGCCCTTCCCCTGGTGTCCCTGCACCATGGGCCCTTCCCCTGGTGTCTCTGTACCGTGGGCCCTTCCCCTGACGTTCCTGCACCGTGGGCCCTTCCCCTGGTGTTCCTGCACCATGGTCCCTTCCCCTGGTGTCCCTGCACCGTGGGCCCTTCCCCTGGTGTCCCTGCACCGTGGGCCCTTCCCCTGGTGTCCCTGCACCGTGGGCCCTTCCCCTGGTGTCCCTGCACCGTGGGCACATCCCCTGGTGTCCCTGTCCCTTCCCCTGGTGTCCCTGCACCGTGGGCCCTCCCCCTGGTGTCCCTGCACCGTGGGCCCTTCCCCTGGTGTCCCTGCGCCGTGGGCCCTTCCCCTGGTGTCCCTGCACTTTGGGCCCTTCCCCTGGTGTCCCTGCACCGTGGGCCCTTCCCCTGGTCTCTGTGCACCGTGGGCCCTTCCCCAGTGTGTCTATACTGTGGGCCCTTCCCCTGGTGTCCCTGCACCATGGGCCCTTCCCTTGGTGTCCCTGCACCGTGGGCCCTTCCCCTGGTCTCTGTGCACTATGGGCCCTTCCCCAGTGTGTCTGTACTGTGGGCCCTTCCCCTGGTGTTCCTGCCCCATGGGCCCTTCCCCTGGTGTCCCTGCCCTGTGGGCCCTTACCCTGGTGTCCCTGCACTGTGGGCCCTTCCCCTGGTCTCTGTGCACCGTGGGCCCTTCCCCAGTGCGTCTGTACTCTGGGCCCTTCCCCTGGTGTCTCTGCATCATGGGCCCTCAGCCCTTCCCCTCATCTCCTGGCACCGTGGGCCCTCGGCCCTTCCCCTGGTGTCCTTACACCGTGGGCCCTTCACCTGGTGTCCCTGCGTCATAAGACCATAAGACATAGGAGCAGAAATTAGGCCATTCAGCCCATTGAGTCTCCTCTGCCATTCAATCATAGCTGATAAGTTTCTCAACCCCATTCTCCTGCCTTCTCCCCGTAACCTTTGCTCCCCTTACCAATCAAGAACCTATCTATCTCAGTCTTAATTACACTCAATGACCCGGCCTCCACAGCTTTCTGTGGCAATGAATTCCATAGATTCACCACTCTCTGGCTAAAGAAGTTTCTCCTCATCTTTGTTCTAAAATGTCTTCCCTTTACTCTGAGTCTGTGCCCTCGGGTCCTAGTCTCTCCTACTAATGGAGCCATCTTCCCCACGTCCACTCTATCCAGGCCTTTCAGTATTCTGTAAGTTTCAATCAGATCCCCCCCCCTTCTAAACTCCATCGAGTAGAGACCCAGAGTCCTCAAACGTTCCTCATATGTTAAGCCTTTCGTTCCTGGGATCATTCTCGTGAACCTCCTCTGGACCCTCTCCAGAGCCAGCACATCCTTCCTGAGATACGGGGCCCAAAATTGCTCACAATATTCTAAATGTGGTCTGACCAGAGCCTTATAAAGCCTCAGCAGCACATCCCTGCTTTTATATTCTAGTCCTCTCGAAATAAATGTCAACATTGCATTTGCCTTCCTAACTACCGACTCAACCTGCAAGTTAACCTTAAGAGAATCCTGGACTAGGACTCCCAAGTCCCTTTGCACTCCAGATTTCTGAATTCTCTCCCCATTTAGAAAATAGTCTATGCCTCTATTCTTCTTACCAAAAGTACATGACCTCACACTTCCCCACGTTGTATTCCATCTGCCACTTCTTTGCCCATTCTCCTAACCTGTCGAAATGCTTCTGCAGCCTCCCTGCCTCCTCAATACACCGTGGGCCCTTCCCCTGGTGTCTCTGCAGTGTGGGCCTTCGGCCCTTCTGGTGTCCCTGCACTGTGGGCCCTTCCCTTGCTGTATCTGCAGCATGGGGTCTTCCTCTGGCTATTGAGATTTTTTTTTAAATGCTCAGATTTTGAGGAATGTCTGAAAGAATAATTTTTTAAAAAGCAATATGAAATCATGTTTCAATACTCAATAGGGGCTTTCCGTCTTGATTTGTAGCCAACTGTTTGAGGATGAGAACAAGGCAGCAAAAGAATTGCTCAGAGAGGCATCAGAGTGTCACTTAGATCTTCAGCAGAACCCAAAGTTAAGCAGGTGAGATAAAAAACAGTAGCACTCGAATCTGAATACACAGCATTTCGGGAGGTTATAAACATGCAGTTTCCTTTGCAGGGTCTGAAGGAAGACGGTCCACAACTGTGTCTGCAGAGGCACCACTGACTGACCGTCCTCTCCAAATGACCAAGAGAAAGAAAGAGTTCCTTCACCATGGGACATCAGCCTGCACCGTGGGCCCTCGGCCCTTCCCCTGGTGTCCCTGCACCGTGGGCCCTCGGCCCTTCCACCGGTGTCCGTGCACTGTGGGCCCTCGGCGCTTCCCCTGGTGTCCCTGCACCGTGGGCCCTGCCCCTGGTGTCCCCACACCGTGGGTCCTTCCCCTGGTGTCCCTGCACCATGGTCCTTTCCCCTGGTGTCCCTGCACCGTGGGCCCTTCCCCTGGTGTCCCTGCACCACGGTCCTTTCCCCTGGTGTCCCTGCACCGTGGGTCCTTCCCCTGGTGTCCCTGCACCATGGTCCTTTCCCCTGGTGTCCCTGCACCGTGGGCCCTTCCCCTGGTGTCCCTGCACCACGGTCCTTTCCCCTGGTGTCCCTGCAGCATGGTCCCTTCCCTGGTGTCCCTGCACCGTGGGCCCTTCCCCTGGTGTCCCTGCACTGTGGGCCCTGCTCCTGGTGTCCCCACACCGTGGGTCCTTCCCCTGGTGTCCCTGCACCATGGTCCTTTCCCCTGGTGTCCCTGCACCATGGTCCCTTCCCCTGGTGTCCCTGTGCCGTGGGCCTTTCCCCTAGTGTCCCTGCACCGTAGGCCCTCGCCCCATCCCTTGACTAGACTAGGAATTTGTCAGTTCATCACATTGTTTACTCATCTCTTTTTCTGTTAGATTATTGCTGGGAAAGTGCAGGTGGGGGTAAGATACGGATCAGCCACAAACTAATTGAATGGTAGAGCAGGCCGATTAGCCTCCTGGCTATCACTGTGTTCTGAGGGACATGGTTCTGTGCAAACCGGCTGCAGGGTTTGCCTACAAAACTAGCAAGCACACTTCAACAGTCATTAATTGGTTGTAAAGGTCAGTTTTTGGGGGTGAAAGGCACTGCATCAATGTAAGTTAGAGAGATGAATGTGTGGCTTAAAGACGTGGGAGAAGTGGGTTTCTGTTTGTGGGGCACTGGCACCAATGTTAGGGAAAGTTGGGGCTGTGCTGTTGGGATTGTCTACACCTAAACCATGCTAGGATGAGTGTTCTTGTGAATCGCATAACTAGGGAAGTAGAAAAGGGCCTTAAACTAAATAGTGGGGGCAAGGGATCAAATGTGGGAAGAAGTGATTTATCAAAGAGTAGAGACAAGGTAAGAGAGGACGGTATTAATATGGGAAATGATAAACAGTCCATGACAGGAAGGGACAGAGAGTACAAATCTAAGAGTAAACCAACAGATAAGGCTAGACTTTACAAAAATAATAAAAGGTCAAAATGTGAGGCTCTGTATCTGAATGCGTGTGGCATTTACAACAAAACCGATGAACTGATATTGTAAATAGAGATAAATAAGTATGATCTAATAGCCATTATAGAGACATGGCTGCAAGACGGCATAGACTGGGACCTGAATAGTGAAGGGTATGTGACTTTAGGAAGGATAGGAAGTTAGGAAAAGGTGGAGGGAGGGATCTGTTAATTAAATACAGCATTAACACAATAGAGAAGGACAACCTAAGTTCAGGAAGCCAGGATATAGGAGCAGTTTAGGTAGAGATGAGGAATGATAAAGGCAAGAAGTCGCTTGTGGGAGTGGTGTACAGGCCCCCTAACAGTAATCACTCGGTAAGACAGGGTATCAAAGAAGAAATAGTGGGAGCTCGTCAAAAAGGTATGACGGTTATCACGGGGGGTTTTAATCTACATATAGATGGTACAGTCAGATGGACAAAGGTTGCATAGATGACAAACTCGTAGAATGTTTTTGGGATAATTTCTTAGATCAGCACGTTTTGGAGCCAACCAGGTGGCAGGCTATACCAGACCTGGTATTGTGCAACAAGATAGGATTAATTAACTACCCCATGGTGAAGGCATTCTAGGTAGCAGCAACCATAATATGATTGAATTTTACATTCAGTTTGAGGGAGAGAAGAGTGGGTCTAAGACAATATTTCAATTTTAAATAAGAGCAATCTTGAGGGCATGAAAGGAGAGCCAGGGAAAGTGAACTGGCAAATTAGCTTATGGGATAGGTCAATAGAGATGCAGTGGCGGACATTTAAGGTGATATTTCAGAATACACAAAATAGATTCTTCCGAATGAGAAAGAAGAATTCCAAGGGGAGGATCCACCATCCGTGGTTAAGTAAAAAAATTGAAGATAGTATCAAACTTAAAGGAAAAATATATCATTGTGCAAAGATTGGTTAGAATATAAAAAGATTGATCAGAAGATTGGATAGAATATTAAAAGCAGCAAATAATGAGTGAAAGATTAATAAGGAGGTAAAAATTAGAATATGAGAGAAGACTAGCTAGAAACATAAAGACATACGGTAAGATTTTCTATAGATATTTGAAAAGGAAAAGATTTAACAAAGTGAGCATTAGTCTCATAGGAAGTGAGTCTGGGGAATTAATAAGGGAAAATAAGGAGACGGATGAATTGAACCGGTATTTTGCATTGGTCTTTAATATCGAGGATACGAGTAACATCCCAAAAATAACTGTAAGTCAGGAAATGGAAGGGAGGGAAGAACTCAAGAAAATTACAAACACCAGGGAAACGGTATTTAGCATATTGTTGGAACTGCAGGCTGACAAGTCCCTGAGTCATGATGGATTCATCCGAGGGTCTTAAAAGAAATGGCTAGTGAGATAGTTGATGCGTTGGTTTGAATTTTCCAGGATTCATTAGCTTCAAGGGAGGTTCCATTAGATTAGAAAATAGCAAATGTAACTCCTTTATTCAAAAGAGGAGGGAGACAGAAAACAGGAAACTATCGGCCAGTTAGCTTAACATTTGTCACAGAGAAAATGTTAGAAGCTTTTATTAAAGATGTAATAACAGGGCACTTAGATAAATTCAGGGTAATCAGGCATTGTCAACATGGCTTTGTGAAACATTGTCAACATGCTTAACCAATTTTTTGGAGTTCTTTGAGGAAATAACATGCACTGTGAATTAAGGGGAACCAGGTGGATGTACTGTACTTAGATTTCCAGAAGGCATTTGATCAAGTGCCTCATCAAAGATTATTTCAGAAAATAAAAGCTCATGTAGGGGATAACAAATTAGCATGGATAGAAGATTGGCTGGCTAACAGGAAGCAGAGTAGGCATAAATGGGCCATTTTCTAGTTGGCAGGATGTGACGAGTGGTGTGTCACAGGGATCAGTGCTGGGGCCTCAACTCTTTTCAATTTATATAAATGATTTGGATGAAGGGACCGTTGGTGTGGTTGCTAAATTTTCTGATCACACGAAGATAGGTAGGAAAGTGAGTTGTGAAGAGGACTTAAGGAAGCTGCAAAAGGATATAGATAGGTTAGGTGAGTGAGCAAAGATGTGGCAAATGGAGTATAATGTGAGCAAGTGTGACATTGCCCATATTGGCAGGATGAATAAAAAAGAGGCATGTTATTAAAATGGTAAGAGATTGCAGAGCTCTGAGATGCAGAGGGATCTGGGTGTTCTAGTGCACAAATTAGGAAATTAGATAATTAGGAAAGCTAATAGAATATTCTCATTTATTGCGAGGGGAATTAAATACAAGAAGCAGGGAGGTTATGCTTCAGTTGTATAGGGCACTAGTGAGACCACATCTGGAGTACTGTATACAGTACTGGTCTCCTTATTTAAGGAAGGATGTAAGTGTGTTGGAAGCAGTTCAGAGAAAGTTTATTAGACTAATACCTGGAATGGGCAGGTTGTCTTATGAGGAAATGTTGGACAGGTTAGGCTTGTATCTGCTGGAGGTTAGAAGAGTAAGAGGCAACTTGATTGAAACATATAAGATTCTGAGGGGTGTTGACAGGCTGGGTGTGCAGAGGATGTTTCCTCTTGTGGGAGAATCTAGAACCAGGAGCCGAGGTTTAAAAATAAGGGGTCGCCTGTTTCAACCAGAGAGTTGAGAGACTTTGGAATTCTCTTCCTCAAAAGATGGTTGAGGCCGAGCCTTTGAATATTTTTAAGGTAGAGGTGGATAGATTCTTGATAAGCAAGGGGGTGAAAGGTTATCAGGTGTAGGCGGGTATGTTAATTTGAGGTTAAAATCACGATCTTATTAAATGGTTCGCACATTCTCCTCCAGTGGCCGAGATTACTGTGTAGAATGACTAGTTGCTGCGGTTTTCAGCTAACACAGACAGGGGCCGTTTCAACGCGTGAGCCACTGGCACATGGGTTATACCCTGGAATTCTCAATGAGAGAGGAACAATTTAATACTGAGAAACACAGGAACTGCACCCGAGAGCTGGAGACTATCAGATCAGAGGAGTTATAATGACAGATGTAAAAAGCATAGGAAGCGATCAGCCTGCCCTGATTACCGTCTAACCCACTTGTCTCCAATCTCCCACGTAACTGGAAAATTCCTCTGGGACAAGTACCTACATCAGCAAAGTGATGGAAGGGGATGTCAACAGTGCTATGAAGTGGCATTTAATCATCGATAACCTGCTCATTAATGTCCAGTCTGGTTTCTGCCAGGGCCACTGCGCTCCAGATTTCATTACAGCCTTGGTCCAAGCATGGAAAAAAGAGCTGAATTCTAGAGCTGAGGTGAGAGTGACTGCCCTTCACATAAAGGCAGCATTTGACCGAGTGTGGCATCTAGGAGCCCAAGTTAGCTGCTTCATAAATTATTTTCCCTCCAGCATAAGGTCAGAAGTGGGGATGTTCACTGATGCTTGCACAATGTTCAGGAACACTCGCAACTCCTCAGATGCTAAGGCAGTCCTTGTCTATATGCAATAAGATCTGGACAACATTCAGGCTTGGGTTGAAAAGTGGCAAGTTCCATTCATGCCACACAAATGACCATCTCCAAAACAGAGAATCTAACCATCTCCCCATGACATTCAATGTCATTACCATCACTGAATCCCCCACTGTCAACATCCTGGGGGTTACCATTGACCAGAAACTGAACTGGACCCAGCCAAATAAACACTGTGGCTACAAGAGCAGGTCAGAGGCTGGGAATCCTGCGGTGAGTAACTCACCTCCTGACTCCCCCCAAAGCCTGTCCACCATCTACAAGGCACAAGTCAGGATTGTGATGGGACACTCCCCACTTGCCTGGATGAGTGCAGCTCCCACAACACTCAAGAAGCTCGACACCGTCCAGGACAAAGCAGCCCCCGCTTGATCAGCCCCCCATCCACAAACATTCACTCCCTCCACCACCGACACACAAGGGCAGCAGCGCATACAAGTCACTCACCATCCTGACTTGGAAATATATCAGCCGTTCCTTCGCTGTTGCTGGGTCAAAATCCTGGAACTCCCTCCCTAACAGCCCAGTAGGTGTACCTACACCACACGGACACAATCCTGGAACTCCCTCCCTAACAGCACGGTGGGTGTACCTACACCACACGGACACAATCCTGGAACTCCCTCCCTAACAGCACGGTGGGTGTACCTACACCACACGGACACAATCCTGGAACTCCCTCCCTAACAGCACGGTGGGTGTACCTACACCACACGGGACAAAATCCTGGAACTCCCTCCCTAACAGCCCAGTAGGTGTACCTACACCACACAGCATTCAGCGGCTCAAGAAGGCTGCTCACCACCACCTTCTCAAGGGGCAGTTAGGGATGGGCAATAAATGCTGAACTTGTCAGCGATGCCCGCATCCCATGGACATTAAAGTAAATAATAATGCTGAGCGTTTGTTCACAGATGGTGGGTTCCTCAGGGATAGTATATCCCTGACAGACAACAGCTAACCCAAATCTTAGTGTTTCTTTTTAAACTACCTATAGTTTTAACATTGCAGAGTGTCAGCCTCCATAGGCTTCGCTGGACAAATAACAGAATGAGCTGGCTAAGTGAGTGGCTGGCTTGATGAGAGCTCCTTTTACTATTGATTCTCACTGTTTAATCCTCTCTTCTTGGGATAGGTTTCAGAAGGAATGGGAATCCAGGAGGAATATTGACGTCCAATGCAGAGACAACGACATGGATGAAAGTGAGGACGGAGTGTGCCAGGAAGGTCGCTCAGAGCAGGTGCGTGTGCACGTTTGAACATGGCCAGGTAGAGCAGGGAGAAAACGTGTGAATGGCTTTCCCTTGCAGCATTATATTAGAGTCCAATTGAAAACACATATTCTTTAACAGTAGTTCAAGAATTGCTGAGTAAAGGCTTGTTAACGTGGAACAAAATAAAGCAACACCCAGAAAAGGAGTGGCTGGCCTTGATAAGCATCGATTCTGTTTGCAGTTCAGTAATTAACTGTCACAGTGAAAAACTAATAAAAACTGCTATTCCCTCCATATGTTCTGGTTGTGTGTGTGTGTGTGTGTGTGTGAGAGAGAGAGTGCATGAGGGAGAGAGTATGTGTGGGGCGTGTGTGAGAAAGAGAGAGTGGGAAGAATTTTCCAGTCGGCGAGCGGGGGCGGGGCCCACTCGCCAACACATAAAATGGCGCACGGTGATGTCAGGCTGGGGTCCCGATGTCACTGCGCGTCGTTTCGATTTTCCGTTTGGCGGGTGTGCAGCCGAGTCGGCTACGTGCCCATTGAACTGTCAAAGGCCTGTTAAAAACTAATTAAAACAGCTAAGTGAGCTCCCCATCCAACCTTAAGGTTGGCGGGCGGGTGAATAGGTCAGGCGGCCTTTGCATTTTTCATGAAACCCCATCCACAGGCGGGATGAGGTTTCATGAAGTGTTTTAAAATTCAATAAAACTTATTTTAAAAATTAATTGACCTGTTCCAGCTCATGTGACACTGTCACATGAGGGGACGTTTTAAAAAGTTTTTTTTCCCTTTATTTAAATTTTAAAACCTTAAATTGATCTCCCTGAGGCAGTTCTGAGCGTCTCGCTAGGCGGGTCTTAATTGGCCCGCCTGCGTAAAACGGCACTGATTGGGTTTGCGCTCGCTCCCGCACAACCCCCCAACGGGGGGAATACTCAGCCCAGTGTGTGCGATGTGCTTGAGGGAGAGAGTCTGTTTGCATATATATGTGGTATGTGTGAGGGAATGAGAGAGTGTGTGAGGGAGAGAGTATGTGTGGGTGTGTGTTTGAGGGAGTGTGTGTGCGTGTACGTGTGGTGTGTGCGTGAGTGTGTGTGTGTGTGTGAGGGAGTGTGTTGGAGTGAGTGTGTGTGGTGTGTGAGTGAGGGAATGAGTGTGTGTGGTGTGTGTGAGAGTGAGTGTGTGTGGTGTGTATGTGTGGTGTGCGAGGGAGAGTGTGCGTGTGAGGGAGAGAGTGTATGAGGGAGTGTGTGTGTGTGTGTGACGCAGCGAGAGAGTGTGAGAGAAAGTGAGTGTATGTCTGTGTGTGTGTGAGGGCGAGAGTGTGTGGTGTTTGAGGGTAAGTGTATGAGAGTGAGGGCATGTATGTGTGAGTGGTTTGCATGTGTTTGAGCGTGAATGAGTGTGTGTGTATTTGAGTGCGAGTGCAAGTGTGTGTGTGGTTTATGAGTGTGTGAGGGAGAAAGTGAGTATGTGAGTGAGGGAGAAAGTTAGTGTGTGTGTATGTGAAGAGTGCGAGTGTATGTGTGGGAGAAAGTGCGTGTGTGTCTGTGTGTGTACGTGTGAGGGGAAAAGTGTGTGTGTATGTGTGAACGCGAGAGTGTGTGTGTGTGTGAGAGAGAAAGTGAGTGTGTGTGTGTGTGAGAGAAAGTGAGTGCGTATACGTGTGTGAGGGAGAAAGTGTGTGTGTATGTGTGAGTTTGTGTGTGAGAGTGCGAGAGTGTGTGTGCGAGTGTATGTGTGTGTGAGAGAAAGTGAGTGTGTGTATGTGTGAGTTTGTGTGAGAGTACGAGTGTGTGTGTGTGTGAGAGAGAGAAAGTGAGTGTGTGTATGTGTGTGTGAGAGAAAGTGAGTGCGTATACGTGTGAGGGAAAAAGTGAGCGTGTGTATGTGTGAGTTTGTGTGTGAGAGTGCGAGTGTGTGTGTGCAAGTGTATGTGTGTGTGAGAGAGAGAAAGTGAGTGTGTGTATGTGTAAGGGAGAAAGTGAGTGAGTGTTTGTGTGTGTGCTGCACAGCTATACAACACGCCGGTCGAGAGCCTCAAAGGAAGCGCGGTGCAGGTTTGATCCTCCAGTCTGTCAGCAGAGTAGTCATCAGCCCTCCCAGCTGCGAGTGAGAACTGATCACCCCCCTTCACAGTGGCCGTTACCCTTTTGGGAAACCAAAAAGAAGGAGCAGGAGGTCCTGGTGTCTGACGATTTGGGATGCAAAGGTCAATTGGGATTCGGAAAGAGAGGAGCCAATCAAGCAGGATTTCCCCTCCTGTTTTCTATCCTATTGTGTGGGCAGTGTGCGAGGCCAGCATCAAGGCTGCTTGCAATGCATCTAAAGACTGGTTGATACCCATAATCCCACCAGGATTTAGCACCTGGAGAAAAGGGAGCAAGACAACTGGGGGTGTGGGGGGTATAAAGTATGTCAGCGTTGGGAGCCACAAGGGAAGAATGTATAAATCCAAAGACCACAAACACACGTTTTACTCTTAATTTTATTAAAATGGCTGAAAATTTGTTTCAGCCTCAGAGTGGGCGGGTGGGGTTGTACAGCAGTTACATCAAGCACTGGAATCCATCACCAAAAGGATTAACAAGCAATATAAGACAAGCAAAGTCATTTAGAAAAATGGAAGTTTAAAAATAACAACACAGACCAACATTCCAGCCTATAAAATGAACAAACGGTGAAGGTTTTGAGGAGTTTTGCATTAGAGTAAATTCACAAACTGCACTACAAGGCTAAGTGCCTTATCCTTTTAACAAAAAAAACCTAGCACTGCCCAGAGTGCGAACAGCATTGCACGGATTAAAATATTACACACAGGGTTACTGAGTGCAGCAACACGACTGAAACCATTCTGAGGTACCCACTGCCATTTTTAAGAGTGAAAAGTGAGCTCCAAGATAATAGGGCTCTGAGAGAGAAGCAGAGGTTCACGGAGGGAATTGCAGAGGGTATGGCCGATGTCGTTGGCACAGGGGTTAGGGGAGTGGAGGCAGGTTTGTCAGTGACAACATATCTCGGTGGCGAGGGTAGGGGCAGATGGGTGGGTTGGAGGACGTGAAGGCAGAAATGGGCAGCCGTGGCAATGGAACAAGGTCTGCACCCGCCCTGGAGGTCAAGCAGGAGGACCTTGGCCAGAAGGCAAGTGATCTGATCAGGCGTGAGCGAGTAGCCAGGGAGGAGAATGGAGTCAGTGGAGTTGGTGGGGTCCTGTGCAGAGAGACACACTCTACAGTATGTCCCAGGAGCATCAGGTGCACTGCAGTACATGACTATGGTGAGTGAGTGGTGACAGGCCATTGAACTGTGGATGGCATTGCACCCAACTACGAACCTATGAAGGTTTGGCCAAATGGTGGATTTAGCAGATTCAGCAGGTCCTTTGAGATTCAAAATCCCAACACAGGAGAGTTGAACGGTTCTTGACTCGAGAGTCTCAGTTCAAGTTAAAGCGCCCCGAGACTCTTTTACTTTTCTCGCGGCATCTTAAAAATGGCAGAGAATGATTTCAATGCAATTTTTTTTTTTGAAAAATGTTGCGTGTTCAACCGCCCCACCCCCCCCCAAACCCCCAAACAAATACTCTGGGATTTCTGACATGCAAGACAGCCATCCCCAGTCAGTCACTTCTTTCGTCACACTATTCCCAAACCGAAAGCAGTACAGAGTTACAAGAATGAAATTGTAATTCCCTCCTGTCTGATTAGAGTGCAGCTTGTGTGGGTGAGAGTACTTCAACGGGTAAATACAGTAACACAGCAGGTAAACAGTATGAGACACTTAATGTCTGGCACGCTACGGCTCCTGTGCATGTCAATTTTAAGTCCTGTACGTAAAGTAACACAGCGGGTAAAAACAGAAAGTACAATGTACTCATCTCCAGTATCACCTGGCTCATGTGGGTTTGGTGAGTGTAAATTTTCTAGCCTGCGCTAAGTATTAAAAGATAATGGTACTTCCATATATACATAGTCCCAAATGACTGGAAAAAGGGTTTAGCAAATACCAAAAAAAAAAATAACTGAAATGAAACGTTGAATGCATTTTGCACTTCTTAAATCTTTGAATAACATCACACAAACAACTGGGATGGAGCAAAAGAAGTTTAAAGTGGAACTTAGAAAAATTTCAGGGACAGGACAATGGCCAAATGGACAACTGGTGATTTTCATTCAATTAATTTGCAAATATTTAATTATACGTCAACATTTTGGAGTTTTAATTCAGCAAGCTGAACTTGGGTAACGGTTTACTGCCATCACGTTAGACATTTCAACTTTTTATTCCTAGATTTAAAAAAGAAACAGCAAGCATAATTAACGGCAAGTTGGCTACTCGTGTGGGGGGAGTGAAGCAATCTCAGACATGCTCATGAGCAGCATTAGTTCTTTTACGGTGCTTTGACAGCATGTCATTTTCGTTGAATCATTCACTTGTTTTAAAATTCTGCTTTGAACTTGCTTAACTTTCCACAACTCCCCCCTCCCCCAGACCCCCAAAATAAGGAGCATCGACGCCTGAGGTGGGGCAAAGAGGCACACAGACGGATCTGCTCCATTCCGAGTGCCTCTTGGCAAGAAATTGGCTCAACAGAACTGGATCTTAAGCCTTCAGGAGGAGAAGGAGAAACAGAGAATGACGGAGGGGAGCTTTGCTACAAATGCAGGAGGGCAGCAGAAGTGAAGGGACATCACTGGTGCGGTTAAACCTCGGTAAGACGCAGATGCTCAGCTCAGATGCTGAAAGGATGTTTCCCCGTGGTGGGGCAGACTGGAACTAGGAGACGGAGTTTAAAAATAAGGGGTCGCCGATTTAAGACGGAGACAAGGAGAAATGTTTCCTCCCAGAGAGAGGATTGCAAGTCTTTCCCCAGGGAACGGTGGAGGAAGGGTCATTGAATATTTTTAAGGCAGAGGTAGATAGATTCTTGACTAACAAGGGAGTCAAAGTTTAACGGGAGGTAGGCAGGGATGTGGAGTTGAAGCCACAGTCAGATCAGCCATGATCTTACTGTATGGGGGAAGCAGGCTTAAAGGGGCCTAATGGCCCTACTCCTGTTCCCAATTTGTATGTACTGCTCTGACACCTGCACAATGTAAATTAGATCCAACCACCGAGAAGGTTTCCCAGCGCTGGCATTACTTTTGTGCCTGTGCGTTAAAAAAATGAAAGCACTTACCAAATCTCTAAGTGGGCATGTGACAGGGACAGTCTTTTATTTAATTAATAGCACATTCTCTCCCTTGTGTTAATGAAATGCTTCCTCGCCTGGCAAGGTCCCCTCAGGTTACTCCGTACCAACAACAGCAAATTCAGTGTCATGGTAACCAAAAACAGAACATGCTGAAAGAACTCAGCCGGTCCGACAGCATCTGCGGAGGGAGAAACGGGGTTGACGTTTCGAGTCTGTATGCCTCTTCAGAGCTTCCGTAGCTTGAAATGTTAACCCTGTTTCTCTCTCCGCAGATGCCGTCGGACCTGCTGAGTTTTTCCAGCATTTTCTGTTTCTGTTTCGGATTTCCAGCATTTTTGCTTTTATCTTAGTGTTTACAGTAAAATCGCTTCCTTCCTCGCCACCAGCGGCCTCTGCCAACACGCACCCTCAAGGCACTAACTCGTGGTGGGGCCCAGGTTCACTGCAGCTAACTGCATTATTCCATCTGTCTGAAATGGCCTTTGCCTCACGAGGAATGGGAATCCTGACTGAACTCCTCGCACCCCCCCCCCCCCCACCGCCCCCCCCCCCTCCGCCTCACCACTCCCTAATCAGGACGCCTGACAGCCCTTGCACTGTCCAGGCTAACTTTGGCCCTGACCAAGGTTGAGAATTTGGGTCATTAATACGAAATCAGCAAGTGCGCCTCACGCACTAAGCCACCAGGGAACAACCCACACACAGTAGCAGCAGTGTTGCTCCAGGTACAAGATGCACCAGAGCAACTCGCCAGGGCTCCTTCGACAGCGCCGCCCAAACTCACAACCTCTACCATCTAGAAGGACAAGGGCAGCAGGCACATGGGGAACACCCACCGCCTGCAAGTTCCCCTCCGAGCCTTGCACCACCCTGACTTGGAAATACATCGGCTGCTCCTTCACTGTCTCTGGGTCAAAATCCCGGAACCCCCTCCGTAACAGCACGGTGAGTGTACGACACCACACGGACTGTAGCGGCTCAAGAAGGCAATTAGCTGCCATCTTTTCAGGGGGGAAATAGGGATGGGAAACAAATGCTGGCGACTGATGCACTGTGTGGTTTGCTCAGAGAGTCAAGAATCAGCCATGAGAGTGTGGGACTGGAGCCACGTAAATGCCTAGAGTGGCTAAGGACAGCGAGTGTCCTTCCCTAAAGCTCAAGAGCGAACCAGTTGGTGAGATCTGAATTCATGTTCTCCATATTACTAGTCCAGTAACATAACCAGTTTGCACAGCACATTGTGTAAAAAACCTTGTTCTAATACCCTCTACGTTATTGCTAAGAAAATTCTTTTAACTGTATAATATTGAACAGTTCAACTCATACAACATGCATGAGACACTGTGGGTGAATAGGAAGGATAATCATGAGTAGAGAAATCGTACACGCAAACTCAGAAACACGTTTCCCGTTTTGCAACCAGAAAGTGCCCTTAATTCAGAAGAAAAAATTAAGGCACAAATTTTTTGCAGAAGCACAACACACACATGCATGCACACTCTCACATGCACGTCACACATGCACACTCTCACATGCACGTCACACATGCACACACACACATGCACACTCAAGCACAGTCACACACAAATGTACACTCCAGCACACACAGTCACACACACACACGCACACTCCAGCACACACAGTCATGCACACACACACACATACACTCAAGCACACAGTCACACACACACGCACACTCCAGCACACACAGTCACACACACACACACACACACGTACACTCAAGCACACAGTCACACACACACGCACACTCCAGCACACACAGTCACACACACACACACACGCGTACACTCAAGCACACAGTCACACACACACACGCACACTCCAGCACACACAGTCATGCACACACACACACATACACTCAAGCACACAGTCACACACACACGCACACTCCAGCACACACAGTCACACACACACACACACACGTACACTCAAGCACACAGTCACACACACACGCACACTCCAGCACACACAGTCACACACACACGCACACTCCAGCACACACAGTCACACACACACACACACACACGTACACTCAAGCACACAGTCACACACACACGCACACTCCAGCACACACAGTCACACACACACGCACATTCCAGCACACACAGTCACACACACACACACACACGTACACTCAAGCACACAGTCACACACACACGCACATTCCAGCACACACAGTCACACACACACGCACATTCCAGCACACACAGTCACACACACACACACACGCACACTCCAGCACACACAGTCACACACACACACACACACGTACACTCAAGCACACAGTCACACACACACGCACATTCCAGCACACACAGTCACACACACACGCACATTCCAGCACACACAGTCACACACACACACACACACACGTACACTCAAGCACACAGTCACACACACACGCACATTCCAGCACACACAGTCACACACACACACACACACGTACACTCAAGCACACAGTTACACACACACGGACATTCCAGCACACACAGTCACACACACACGCACATTCCAGCACACACAGTCACACACACACACGTACACTCAAGCACACAGTCACACACACACGCACACTCCAGCACACACAGTCACACACACACACACACACACGTACACTCAAGCACACAGTCACACACACACGCACACTCCAGCACACACAGTCACACACACACACACACACGTACACTCAAGCACACAGTCACACACACACACGCACACTCCAGCACACACAGTCATGCACACATACACACATACACTCAAGCACACAGTCACACACACACGCACACTCCAGCACACACAGTCACACACACACACACACACGTACACTCAAGCACACAGTCACACACACACGCACACTCCAGCACACACAGTCACACACACACGCACACTCCAGCACACACAGTCACACACACACACACACACACGTACACTCAAGCACACAGTCACACACACACGCACACTCCAGCACACACAGTCACACACACACGCACATTCCAGCACACACAGTCACACACACACACACACACGTACACTCAAGCACACAGTCACACACACACGCACATTCCAGCACACACAGTCACACACACACGCACATTCCAGCACACACAGTCACACACACACACACACGCACACTCCAGCACACACAGTCACACACACACACACACACGTACACTCAAGCACACAGTCACACACACACGCACATTCCAGCACACACAGTCACACACACACGCACATTCCAGCACACACAGTCACACACACACACACACACACGTACACTCAAGCACACAGTCACACACACACGCACATTCCAGCACACACAGTCACACACACACACACACACGTACACTCAAGCACACAGTTACACACACACGGACATTCCAGCACACACAGTCACACACACACGCACATTCCAGCACACACAGTCACACACACACACGTACACTCAAGCACACAGTCACACACACACGCACATTCCAGCACACACAGTCACACACACATGCACATTCCAGCACACAGTCACACACACACACACACACACGTACACTCAAGCACACAGTCACACACACACACACACACACGTACACTCAAGCACACAGTCACACACACACACACATTCCAGCACACACAGTCACGCACACACACACGTACACTCAAGCACACAGTCACACACACACGTACACTCAAGCACACACTGTCATGCATATATGTAAAAGATGGAGGATTTGGAATCTGGGCAGACAATTAGAAGTTCAGCCACAGCAAAGAAGTTAAGATCAGACGCCATGCATTATTCGGACTTTTTACCTGACTAAGAATGGAGAAATCACAACTTGCGTTGCCGGTTCCTCGTGGCAAATTCAAGTGGATAATATTATTCAAGTATCGCTTCTCTTCTCTCCTGCTCCTCTTGAAGGTAGACAGGATTTTCTCTCCCAACTGCTGCCCTCTCCAGCACCGCTGCCCCTCCCCACCCCTGCAAAGGTGCTGGCTGTCACCAGAGCCAATTCTTTGAGCAAGCCTAGCCTGTAGAGGGGAGATTTTACCCGTCAACCCATTTGGTTTCTGTCTGATCTTGTGCTTTTCCCGAGAGTGGAATTTCCGCAGAGTCAGGTTGAAAGTATCCCAGATAAGTCTGGGAAGGGTATTTGACCGTAAATGGAACGACTCTCTCACTCTCTCTCTCACAAAAACACACACTCCACAGCATCTTAAGAATCTTAGCTAAACACACAATGGAGAAAGAAACAGACTGCCATGTTGGTAGAGTGAGATAAAGTCGGGTGGGAGAAGGCTGGTTTGGAGCATAAACATGTACCGGTTTAGCCGCATGGCCCGTTTCTGCGCTGTAAACTCATAACTTCAACGTTAAAATAATTTAAGACATTTGGCAAAAAGAACCAGAGGGGGAAACGATGAACTGTGGTGATCTGGAAGGCGCTGCCTGAAAGGGCGGTGGAAGCAGATTCAACAGGAACGCTCAGAACGGGGAATCGGAGAAATACTTGAAGGGGAAGGGTCTGCAGGACTGTGAACAGGGTGGAGAACAGGGTTTAATTCGATAGCGCTAACAAAGAGCAGGCACAGGCATGATGGGTCGAGTGGCCTCGAGGTTGATTCTCAAATATCATAACATATATATTGACAATAATATTGCCTCGTAACAGGTGGATATTCTGCGAGCGTGTTCAACCTAGAGTCCAGCGCAGAGTTTAAGATGAAAAAACAGAAAATGCTGGAAAATCTCAGCAGGTCCGGCAGCGTCTGCGGAGAGAGAAGCAGGGTCAACATTTCGAGCCCTCTCAGAGCTTCCTCTGAACAAGAGGAGTCACACGGATTCGAAACGCTAACTCTGTTTTTCTCTCTCCACAGAGGCTGCCAGACCTGCTGAGTTTTTCCAGCCTTTTCAGCTTTTATCTCAGATTTCCAGCATCTGCGGTAGATTGCTTTTATCGCACAGTTTAAGACATCTGCTCAGAGGGTGAGGTGAGATGTAACGCTGGGTGTGAGCTGTTTTTTTTAATTCATTCACGGGATGAGAGCGTCGCTGGCTGGGCCAGCATTTAATACCCATCCCTGGTTGCCCCCTGTTCAGGGTTATTTAAGAGTCAACCGCACATGTCGGCCAGACCGGGTAAGGCCGGCAGGTTTCCTTCCCTAAAGGGACATTAGTGAACCAGGTGGGGTTTTACAACAATCGACAATGGTTTCATGGTTATCATTAGACGCTTAATTCAATTCAAAGTCCAGCATCTGCCGTGGTGGGATTCGAGGTCCCCAGGGCATCACCCTGGGTCTCTGGATTACTAGCCCAGCGACGACACCACTACGACATCGCCTCCCCGGGCTAAGAGAAAGTGTTTCACTGGGCCTTTTTGTCGTGTTTGACACATGGGAGCCGTGGGACAAAAGGGTCTTGGACACAGCCAGCCCGCAGCGCCGAAAGGGGACAGGAGCTGGGGAAGGGGAGGGCGCCGATCCAAACCAGCCCCCAGCGCACCACCGGCCACCCCCACACCTCCAACCCAGGGCAGCTCCGGGAAATGTGGTCAGCGTGGTGAGCGCCTCAATCTCCACACCTCAGCCTCCGTTTTGCCATGAGCGCCCTCCACTCTCTCCAATCTGAATGGTTCACAACAATCTCGTGATAAAGAGGAGGTCTGTGGCCGTGGATCCTTTGAAACGTTGGCCTATTTCGTCTTTGTCTCTGTGTTGAATAAATAGAGAGCCTGCCACCTGGCGGGGCTGAACCCCGAGTGCAACAGTCCGCAATAAATTAGCAAATCCCGCAGGCGTTCAGCGACTAGTTTTGATCGTCTTGCACCCCTTTACCACCCCATGGGCATCTTCCTTTGTTGCTGCTTTCGACACGTTGGAATGTTAGCCAGCATTTGCCCCATGAGGGCAGGGGGCACACAGGGAGAGGGGTTCCTGGTTTGGGGTGGGGCTAGGGATTACTTTCAAGGCAAAGGGGGGAGAGGTAGTTCAGGGGTCGGGGGAAAAGAGAGGCGAGGAGGGCCGAGACGTATAGTCTCAGAGCAGTCGGTCCATTTCACTCCTCCTTGCTGTGCTTCTCGCCCCGCAGTCCCTTCCCGTCCTCCTTAAACGAGAGCTGTGAGGGGTGAGGGTGTGGGGGAAGGGGGTGGGCGGGGAGTGGTGAGGTTGGTGAGGGATTCTGGCTAGTGTCCGCTGATGTGACTTCTCCCGTCATTGCTGGTCCAGTCCCTGAAGATGAAGCTCAAGCTCATGATCATGAAGATGAATCCAAGCGTCGCGAAGCTGATAGCCTACAAGGAAATAAGAGGGGGGCAGACAGGGGTGACGGGGGTAGAAGACAGCGTTATAGCAGAAGATTCAAAAGGCCACATGAAAAACAAAACCGATTACGCACAGCGAGCCATTCTAAATGGGTTAAATTAGGTATGCAGGTTCCAACGAGCTTCAACTGCTGAGTCGGAAAGGTGTGGCTTAGAGCTCACATTCCACTCACCTCAGCACATAATGCATTCTCAGTGTCAGTACTGAGGGAGCGCCGCACTGTCAGAGGGTCAGTGCTGAGGGAGCACCGCACTGTCAGAGGGTCAGTGCTGAGGGAGCGCCGCACTGTCAGAGGGTCAGTGCTGAGGGAACGCTGCACTGTGGGAGGGTCAGTGCTGAGGGAGCCCTGCGCTGTCAGAGGGTCAGTGCTGAGGGAACGCTGCACTGCTGGCGGGTCAGTGCTGAGGGAACGCCGCACTGTCAGAGGGTCAGTGCTGAGGGAACGCTGCACTGTGGGAGGGTCAGTGCTGAGGGAGCCCTGCGCTGTCAGAGGGTCAGTGCTGAGGGAACGCTGCACTGCTGGCGGGTCAGTGCTGAGGGAGCCCTGCGCTGTCAGAGGGTCAGTGCTGAGGGAACGCTGCACTGCTGGCGGGTCAGTGCTGAGGGAGCCCTGCGCTGTCGGAGGGTCAGTGCTGAGGGAGTGCCGCGCTGTCGGAGGGTCAGTGCTGAGGGAGCGCTGCACTGTGGGAGGGTCAGTGCTGAGCGAGTGCCGCACTGTCGGAGGGTTAGTGCTGAGGGAGCGCCGCACTGTCGGAGGGTTAGTGCTGAGGGAGCGCCGCACTGTCGGAGGGTCAGTGCTGAGGGAGCGCCGCACTGTCAGAGGGTCAGTGCTGAGCGAGCGCCGCACTGTCGGAGGGTTAGTGCTGAGCGAGCGCCGCACTGTCGGAGGGTTAGTGCTGAGGGAACGCCGCACTGCTGGCGGGTCAGTACTGAGGGAGCACTGCGCTGTCAGAGGGTCAGTGCTGAGGGAGCGCCGCACTGTCGGAGGGTCAGTACTGAGGGAGCCCCGGACTCTTGGAGGGTCACTGCTGAGGGAGCGCCGCACTGTCGGAGGGTCAGTACTGAGGGAGCGCCGCACTGTCGGAGGGTCAGTACTGAAGGAGCCCCACACTGTCGGAGGGTCAGTGCTGAGGGAGCCCCGCACTGTTGGAGGGTCAGTACTGAAGGAGCCCCGCACTGTCGGAGGGTCAGTGCTGAGGGAGCTCCGCACTGTCGGAGGGTCACTGCTGAGGGAACCCCGCACTGTGGGAGGGTCAGTGCTGAGGGAGCGCCGCACTGTCGGAGGGTCAGTGCTGAGGGAGCGCCGCACTGTGGGAGCGTCAGTGCTGAGGGAGCGCCGCACTGTCGGAGGGTAGTACTGAGGGAGCCCCGCACTGTGGGAGGGTCAGTGCTGAGGGAGCGCCACACTGTCAGACAGTCAGTACTGAGGGAGCTCCGCACTGTCGGAGGGTCAGTGCTGAGGGAGCTCCGCACTGTCGGAGGGTCAGTGCTGAGGGAGCTCCGCACTGTCGGAGGGTCAGTGCTGAGGGAGCGCCGCACTGTCGGAGGGTCAGTACTGAGGGAGCGCCGCACTGTCGGAGGGTCAGTGCTGAGGGAGCGCCGCACTGTGGGAGCGTCAGTGCTGAGGGAGCGCCGCACTGTCGGAGGGTCAGTGCTGAGGGAGCGCCGCACTGTGGGAGCGTCAGTGCTGAGGGAGCGCCGCACTGTCGGAGGGTAGTACTGAGGGAGCCCCGCACTGTGGGAGGGTCAGTGCTGAGGGAGCGCCACACTGTCAGACAGTCAGTACTGAGGGAGCTCCGCACTGTCGGAGGGTCAGTGCTGAGGGAGCTCCGCACTGTCGGAGGGTCAGTGCTGAGGGAGCTCCGCACTGTCGGAGGGTCAGTGCTGAGGGAGCTCCGCACTGTCGGAGGGTCAGTGCTGAGGGAGCTCCGCACTGTCGGAGGGTCAGTGCTGAGGGAGCGCCGCACTGTCGGAGGGTCAGTACTGAGGGAGCGCCGCACTGTCGGAGGGTCAGCGCTGAGGGAGCGCCGCACTGTCGGAGGGTCAGTGCTGAGGGAGCTCCGCACTGTGGGAGGGTCAGTGCTGAGAGAGCACCGCACTGTCGGATGGTCAGTGCTGAGCGAGCGCCGCACCGTCGGAGGGTTAGTGCTGAGGGAGCGCCGCACTGTCGGAGGGTTAGTGCTGAGGGAGCGCCGCACTGTCGGAGGGTTAGTGCTGAGGGAGCGCCGCACTGTCGGAGGGTCAGTGCTGAGGGAGCGCCGCACTGTCAGAGGGTCAGTGCTGAGGGAGCGCCGCACTGTCAGAGGGTCAGTGCTGAGGGAGCGCCGCACTGTCAGACGGTCAGTGCTGAGGGAGCGCCGCACTGTCAGAGGGTCAGTGCTGAGGGAGCGCTGCACTGTGGGAGGGTCAGTGCTGAGGGAGCGCCGCACTGTCGGAGGGTCAGTACTGAGGGAGCGTCGCACTGTCGGAGGGTCAGTGCTGAGGGAGCACCGCACTGTCGGAGGGTCAGTGCTGAGGGAGAGCCGCACTGTCGGAGGGTCAGTGCTGAGGGAGCTCCGCACTGTCGGAGGGTCAGTGCTAAGGGTGTGCCGCACTGTCGGAGGGTCAGTGCTGAGGGTGCTCCGCACTGTCGGAGGGTCAGTGCTGAGGGTGCGCCGCACTGTGGGAGGGTCAATACTGAGGGAGCGCCGCATTTTCAGAGGGTCTGTGGTGAGGGAGCACCGCATTGTCGGAGGGTCAATACTGAGGGAGTGCCGCACTGTCGGAGGGTCAATACTGAGGGAGCGCTGCATTTTCAGAGGGTCTGTGGTGAGGGAGCGCTGCATTGTGATTCTAACAGAACATGAGAATGAGCAAGTGTGACCCACAGCTCTCCCATTAATACCTGGATTTTTGATCTGGATTTCAAGGGCTCTCTGTCATTCGGCACTATGCGGACGTAGAACAAACCAGGCAGTATAAAGATCAGACTCGGAGCTGAGGTGGCACCTTGATTGAAACAAGAAACAAAGTTTACTTGGAGAACTGTGTGTAGTTGCAGTTGCCATTTTGTAAAAAGGATGTAGAGGCATTGGAGTAAGAAACATTCAAATCCATGCCATAACCTGCACCAAACCCGTTCCTTCATCACCCCCAAACACCAAACAGCTCCTAGTCCAGCAACAGCTTCATTTTAAAATTCAACTCCTCGAAAAATAGGGCCCAGTCCTTATTTCTGTAACCTCCTCCAGCCCTTACACACTTCCTATCCCTGTAACCCAGCCAGAATCCTCCGGGATCTCTGCGCTCCTCCAATTCCGGCCTCTTGAGCATCTCCCGATTCCCATCGCTCCACCATTGGCGGCCGGGCCTTCAGCTGCCTGGGCGGCCGGGGGGGCTAAGCTCTGGAATTCCCTCCCTAAACTTCTCCATCCCCTCTTTCTCGCTCCCTCCTCCTTTTAAGGCGCTCCTTAAAACCCACCTCTTTGACCAAGCTTTTGTCAATTTGTCCCTAATAACTGCTGCTGTGACTTGGGGTGAAATTTTGTTTGATAAGCACTCCTGTGAAGCACCTTCGGATGTTCTTTCATGTCAAAGGCGCAAAATAAATACAAGCTGTCCACATCGGAACTGAGCAGTTCTCATCAGGAAAGTTTGAACGGGCCGGGGCTCTTTTCTCTATAACAGGGGGGAGACCTGATCGAGGTCTCTAAAATGAAGAAGGGGTGTTCGATAGGGTTGACATAGAGACTTGTGGGGGCGGGGGACAGGCCAGAACTAGGGGGCCATCAATAGACGCTAATAAATCCAATCGGGGGAGTTTAGGAGAAACTTCTTTACCCAGAGACTGGGGAGAATGTGGAACTCGCTAGCACAGGGAGTGGTTGAGGTGGATAGTGTCGATGTATCTAAAGGATGGGGGTGGGTGGGGGAAGCTGGATAAAGACAAGAGGGAGAAAGGGATAGAAGGATGGGTGGAGATGAAGAGAAGGGCGGGAGAAGGCTGGCGTGGAGCAGAAACACCGGCCGGGAGCCAGAGGGGCCGAGCGGCCTGTTTCTGTGCCGCAAAATCAGAAGTCTGGGCACTGCCTTCAGGGACGAGAGTTCCACCCTTACCGATGATGCCGAAGATATCTCGGATGTTGGGCACGAAGATAACCAGCAGGTTGACGCAGATGAGCAGCACGACAGCGATGGCGATGTGCCTGAGCCAGTGGAAGTCTTTCCTGGAGAACAGGAGCTGCTGGATGGCCCGGCGGATCTGCAGCAGGCGAAGCCGCGGGGGGGGGGGGGGTGGAGAGAAAGCAGAAACACGGCCGTTTGGTTAAACCGGGAACATCTTTGGCTGGAGCTTCGTTTCGAGACAAACAAGGGAACGAGAAAAAAAAGCACAACTCCCACCCCCCCCCCGCGCTGCCCACCCCCCACAAGGTGACTCACCGGGAAGAGGACGACAGGTACGGTCAGTGTCACCGCTACGAGCACAGCCAGACGCACACACAGAATGAGCGTGTCCAGGGGGTCGACTGTGTTGAACGTGTGCAGGAGCTCCGGCTCCACGTTCCCTGCAGCAACCAGCGAACGGAAATTCCGTTAAAGTTTCAGTAAGAAGCCAATTTTACACCGACCCCGCTGTCCGTCGATCAGCCCCCCCCCCTTCGAGCCTTATCCACCAGTCAGCCAGATGACCGCAATTGCATTCCATCCGCTTGGCCCCGTACCCCACCAACAGCCCGCCTAAATCCCAAAGAGTTGAAACGCTCTGTCCGCAGATGCTGCCAGACCTGCCGAGCTTTTCCGGCACTGTCTTGTTTTTATAACCCAAATCTGTTGACCTGCAATTTCGAATCAATTGGTCAAATCGGTTCAATTAATCGACTGAACCCACCCACCGCTCGATGTGGGAGAGAGTACCACCCTGTGCCTGAAGGAGTGTTCCCAATCTTCGCTTCCAAATGTCCTGGTTCTGATTTTAAGGCAATGTGCCCCTTTTCTTGGACGCCTGCTGCCTGCTTCCCCACTGTCACCACCACCCCCTCCCCACCCACACACACACCACCCCCCCAACTCCCATGACCACCAGCAACTGTGGGAAAAGCTTTCTCTTTGCCTGATCAATTCCCTCAAAAATCCTAAAAATATCAGTCAAATCTTCCCTTAACCTTGCATAGCTCAGGGATTCAAAGTTAGTTTATGGTAATTTCTCCTCCTAATAGAACTCCTGGGAGCACTGGTAACATTCTGCTGAACCTGTACTGCACTGTTTCGAAGACCTGTAAACTCTTGCTGAGCTCTAGTGCCCGACATCATTCGAGGCAGAAGTCACACACTGAGCTCCTAATCCTACGCTCCAAAGAAACCGCCACATTCCCTCCCTAACACCTTCGTTTCAGTTCATGCGGAGGGACTGGAGGAGCTGGGATTGTTCTCCTTAGAGCAGAGAAGGTCAAGGTGGAGATTTATTCGAGGGCGTTCAAAATCACAAGGGGTTTGGAGAGAGTCAATCAGGAGAAACTGTTTCTAGTGGCAGTGGGGCAGAATCCAGAGGGGGACACAGATTGAAGAGAATCGGTAAAAGATCCAGAGGGGGGGAGATGAGGAGAATGTTTTTGACACAGCGACTTGTTGTGATCTGGAAGGCGCTGCCTGAAAGGGCAGTGGAGGCAGATTCAATAGGAACATTCAAAAGGGGGGAATCGGAGAAATACTCAAAGGGGAAAAATTTGCAGAGCTGTGGGGGAAAGGGCCGGGGTGGGGGAGAGGGTGGGATTAATGGGATAGATCTTTCAAAGAGCCAACGCAGGCACAATGGACTGAATGGCCTCCCGTGCAGCTAGAGCCCAGGGTTGCAGGAGCTTTGGAATCACAATTCACAACACCATCTCCCTGATTGCAGGGAGGCCGTGACATAGCGGTATTGTCACTGGCTAGTATTCCAGGGACCCAGGGTCGAATCCCACCATGGTGGATGGTGAAATTTGAATTTGGTGAATTAAAAATCTAATGATGACCATGAAACTATTGCGGATCGTCGTAAAAACCCATGTGGGAGTGAGTTCCACGTTCTCCCCGCTCTCTGGGTAAAGATGTTTCTCATCAATTCCCTGATTGGATTTATTAGTGACTGTTGTACATTGATGGTACCTAGTTCTGGTCTCCCCTGACAAGTGGAAACATCCCTACATCTGCTCCATCAAAACCCCCTTCATCATTTTAAAGAGCTCGATCAGGTCACCCCCCCCCCACCCCCCAGCCTTCCCTTTTCTAGAGAAAAGAGCCCCAGCCTGTTCAATCTTTCCTGATAAACCTCTCCTTGCATTATCCTTGTAAATCTTTTTCTTAAAACATCACCAATGCACAATGCCACAAGTGTGGTCTAACCAAGGGATACGGAGACCGGAACTGTGCACAATGCCCCAAGTGTGGTCTAACCAAGGGATATGGAGACCAGAACTGTGCACAATGCCCCAAGTGTGGTCTAACCAAGGGATATGGAGACCAGAATTGTGCACAGTGCTCCAAGTGTGGGCTAACCGAGGGTTATGGAGACCAGAAATGTGCACAGTGCTCCGAGTGTGGGCTAACCGAGGGATATGGAGACCGGAACTGTGCACAGTGCTCCAAGTGTGATCTAATTGAGAGTTATGGAGACCAGAACTGTGCACGGTGCTCCAAGTGTGGTCTAACTGAGAGTTATGGAGACCAGAACTGTGCACAGTGCTCCAAGTGTGGTCTAATTGAGAGTTATGGAAACCAGAACTGTGCACAGTGCTCCGAGTGTGGTCGAACCGAGGGATTCGGAGACTGGAACTGTGCCCGGTGCTCCCAGTGTGGTCTAACCAAGGGATACGGAGACCGGAACTGTGCACAGTGCTCCAAGTGTGATCTAATTGAGAGTTATGGAGACCAGAACTGTGCACGGTGCTCCAAGTGTGGTCTAACTGAGAGTTATGGAGACCAGAACTGTGCACAGTGCTCCGAGTGTGGTCGAACCGAGGGATACGGAGACCGGAACTGTGCCCGGTGCTCCCAGTGTGGTCTAACCAAGGGATATGGAGACCGGAACTGTGCACAGTGCTCCGAGTGTGGTCTAACCGAGGGATACGGAGACCGGAACTGTGCACAGTGCTCCGAGTGTGGTCTAACCGAGGGATATGGAGACCGGAACTGTGCACAGTGCTCCGAGTGTGGTCTAACCGAGGGATACAGAGACCGGAACTGAGCACAGTGCTCCGAGTGTGGTCTAACTGAGGGATACGGAGACCGGAACTGAGCACAGTGCTCTGAGTGTGGTCTATCCGAGAGATACGGAGACCGGAACTGTGCACAGTGCTCCGAGTGTGGTCTAACTGAGGGATGAGGAGACTGGAACTGTACACAGTGCTCCGAGTGTGGTCTAACCGAGGGATATGGAGACCGGAACTGTGCACAGTGCTCCGAGTGTGGTCTAACCGAGGGATACGGAGACCGGAACTATGCACAGTGCTCCGAGTGTGGTCTAACTGAGGGATAAGGAGACCGGAACTGTACACAGTGCTCCGAGTGTGGTCTGTCCGAGAGATACGGAGACCGGAACTGTGCACAGTGCTCCGAGTGTGGTCTATCCGAGAGATACGGAGACCGGAACTGTGCACAGTGCTCCGAGTGTGGTCTATCCGAGAGATACGGAGACCGGAACTGAGCACAATGCTCCGAATGTGGTCAAACCCAGGGATACGGAGACCGGAATTGTGCACGGTGCTCCGAGTGTGGTCTAACCGAGGGATATGGAGACCGGAACTGTGCACAGTGCTCCGAGTGTGGTCTAACTGAGGGATACGGAGACCGGGACTGTGCACGGTGCTCCGAGTGTGGTCTAACCGAGGGATACGGAGTCTGGAACTGTGCACAGTTCTCCGAGTGTGGTATAACCAAGGGATACGGAGACCAGAAATGTGCACGGTGCTCCGAGTGTGGTCAAACCCAGGGATACGGAGACCGGAATTGTGCACGGTGCTCCGAGTGTGGTCTAACCGAGGGATACGGAGACCGGAACTGTGCACAGTGCTCCGAGTGTGGTCTAACCGAGGGATACGGAGACCGGAACTGTGCACAGTGCTCCGAGTGTGGTCTAACCGAGGGATACGGAGACCGGAACTGTGCACAGTGCTCCGAGTGTGGTCTAACCCAGGGATACGGAGACCGGAACTGTGCACGGTGCTCCGAGTGTGGTCTAACCGAGGGATACGGAGACCGGAACTGTGCACAGTGCTCCAAGTGTGGTCTAACTGAGGGATACGGAGACTGGAACTGTGCACGGTGCTCCGAGTGTGGGCTAACCCAGGGATACGGAGACCGGAACTGTGCACGGTGCTCCGAGTGTGGTCTAACCGAGGGATACGGAGACCGGAACTGTGCACAGTGCTCCGAGTGTGGTCTAACTGAGGGATATGGAGACCGGAACTGTGCACGGTGCTCCGAGTGTGGTCTAACCGAGGGATACGGAGACCGGAACTGTGCACGGTGCTCCGAGTGTGGCCTAAGTAAATCCAATACACATTTGACACATCATCTGAGCTTTTCAATTTTATCTGTCTGAAAATGATCCCCTTTATT
Organism: Isurus oxyrinchus; assembly: GCA_026770705.1. Classification (NCBI taxonomy): domain Eukaryota; kingdom Metazoa; phylum Chordata; class Chondrichthyes; order Lamniformes; family Lamnidae; genus Isurus; species Isurus oxyrinchus. Next base: position 31,006 of record JANJGN010000102.1, on the reverse strand, counting down.
TGACTTAAAACGAAGCCGTACTTTTCACCGTAAGCCGTACTCACCAAAAAAGGTCAGGTATCCAAACAGGGCGGTAATGAGATACATAATAAACATTGCTGCGATCGAGACGTTTGCAACTTTCTGCATCCTCAGCTTAGTTGGGCTGAAAGACAAAGGAAGATTTCTTGCAATATCATTCTGGCTCAATTATCGTGGGAACTGCAAAGCCTTTCCGAAGTTCCGGGCAATACAACAGGGTGTTTTGTGGGGGGGGGCGGGGGAGGCAAGATGGACTGGGCACCGTCGCACACACACCTGCAACTTGCATTGAAATAACACCTTTATCGTAGCAAAACGTCGCCAAGGCACATCACCGGAGCGTTAGTCAAACAGGAATTTGACCCCCAGCCACACGAGGAGATATTAGGGACAGGTGAGGAAAAGCTCGGTCAAAGAGGTTGGTTTTAAGGAGCCTCTTAAAAGGAGGAGAGAGAGAGTGATGGAGATGGGGTTCAAAGAGAAAATTCCATAGTTAGGGCTCCGGGCAGCTGAAGGCACGGCCACCAATGGCAGAGTGATGGGAATCGGAGAATGCTCCAGAGGCCGGAATTGGAGGAGCGCAGAGATCTCGGAGGTAACAGAGAGGGAGGGTTGTAGGGGCTGGAGGAGATTACAGAGATAGGGAGGGGTGTAGGGGCTGGAGGAGGTTACAGAGATAGGGAGGGGTGTAGGGGCTGGAGGAGGTTACAGAGATAGGGAGGGTTGTAGGGGCTGGAGGAGGTTACAGAGATAGGGAGGGGTGTAGGGTCTGGAGAAGGTTACAGAGATAGGGAGGGTTGTCAGGGCTGGAGGTGGTTACAGAGATAGGGAGGGGTGTAGGGGCTGGAGGAGGTTACAGAGATAGGGAGGTGTGTAGGGGCTGGAGGAGGTTACAGAGATAGGGAGGGGTGTAGGGGCTGGGGGAGGTTACAGAGATAGGGAGGGGTGTAGGGGCTGGAGGTGGTTACAGAGATAGGGAGGGTTGTCAGGGCTGGAGGAGGTTACAGAGATAGGGAGGGTTGTCAGGGCTGGAGGTGGTTACAGAGATAGGGAGGGTTGTAGGGGCTGGAGGAGGTTACAGAGATAGGGAGGGTTGTAGGGGCTGGAGGAGGTTACAGAGATAGGGAGGGGTGTAGGGGCTGGAGGTGGTTACAGAGATAGGGAGGGTTGTCAGGGCTGGAGGAGGTTACAGAGATAGGGAGGGGGTGAGCAGGACATGGAGGGATTTGAAAAAGGGGAATTGTAAAATGTAAGTGTTGCTGGGTCTAAAGTTGAACACTCCCAGTGTAAGTGCAGCACAGGTTGGTCAAGGTAGATGTGGAGGGATGTTTTCAGTTATCGGGGTAGACCAGAACTCGAGGGCCATCAATATAAGACAGTCACTAATAAATCCAATTGGTGGGGGGAATTCAGGATAAAGTTCTTTACCCAAAGAACGGGGAGAATGTGGAACTCGCTCCCACAGGAAGTGTCGATGTGTTTAAGCGGGGGAGCTGGATACACACACGAGGGAGAAAGGATTAGACGGATAGGGGGAGATGAAGAGGAGGCTGGTGTGGGGCAGAAACACCAGCATAGAGCAGGGGGGCCGAATGGCCTGTTTCTGTGCTGTGTAACTCCAAATAATGCTTTGTAAGGTCAATGTTTGACCCAATGCGCTTTACCAGCCCCTTGTTAACTTGTGTCCCCACCATGCATCCTGTCTAGTTTAATCTTACCTCCTGAGCTCAGTGTAGATTGGGAGAACTTCTGGGTGACACACAAAAGCAAAGGCTAGAATAGGGATGGTGTAGGCCGTCTGTGTAACAAATTACATACCAACATTAAACACTGTAAATGGAACACATTTTCATCAAAGAACACGCTCAAAACAAAAAGACATCAAACACTCCCATGACAGGTACAGCACGGGGTTAGATACAAAGTAAAGCGCCCTCGACACTGTCCCCATCAAACACTCCCAGGACAGGTACAGCACGGGGTTAGATACAGAGTAAAGCTCCCTCTACACGGTCCCCATCAAACACTCCCAGGACAGGTACAGCACAGAGTTAGATACTGAGTAAAGCTCCCTCTACACGGTCCCCATCAAACACTCCCAGGACAGGTACAGCACGAGGTTAGATACAAAGTAAAGCGCCCTCGACACCGTCCCCATCAAACACTCCCAGGACAGGTACAGCACAGGGTTAGATACAAAGTAAAGCGCCCTCGACACCGTTCCATCAAACACTCCCAGGACAGGTACAGCACAGGGTTAGATACAGAGTAAAGCTCCCTCTACACTGTCCCCATCAAACACTCCCAGGACAGGTATAGCACGGGGTTAGATACAGAGTAAAGCTCCGTCCACACTGTCCCATCAAACACTCCCAGGACAGGTACAGCACGGCGTTAGATACAAAGTAAAGCACCCTCGACACTGTCCCATCAAACACTCCCAGGACAGGTACAGCACGGGGTTAGATACAGAGTAAAGCTCCCTCTACACTGTCTCCATCAAACACTCCCAGGACAGGTACAGCACGGGGTTAGATACAGAGTAAAGCTCCCTCTACAGTGTCCCCATCAAACACTCCCGGTACAGCATGGGGTTAGATACAGAGTAAATCTCCCTCTACACCGTCCCCATCAAACACTCCCAGGACAGGTACAGCACAGGGTTAGATACAGAGTAAAGCTCCCTCTACACTGTCCCCATCAAACACTCCCAGGACGGTACAGCATGGGGTTAGATACAGAGTGAAGCTCCCACTACACTGTCCCCATCAAACACTCCCAGGACAGGTACAGCACGGGGTTAGATACAGAGTAAATCTCCCTCTACACTGTCCCCATCAAACACTCCCAGGACAGGTACAGCACGGGGTTAGATACAGAGTAAAGTTCCCTCTACACTGTCCCCATCAAACACTCCCAGGACAGGAACAGCATGGGGTTAGATACAGAGTAAAGCTCCCTCTACACCGTCCGCATCAGAACAGGGTTGGAAATTACCTCAGGGTTGATGGTGAACAGTTTTGCCGTACATTGCTCCTCAATCGTGATGTTTTTAGCGTCGGAATGAATGATCTGGCTGTGATGGGAGTCATTTCCGTAGACAGGCAGTGGGCACGGGATCTGAAACTTCTTGTAGATCAGCTGAAGGGGGACAGAAAGAGGGGATTAGTGTTTCTCTAGTGCCTTTCACACAGTCGTAACATCCCACAGCGCTTCACAGCCACTGAAGTACTTTTTATAAACCTCTGGCACCGATGGCCCAATGAAGAACTGACTAGCTTTTCACGGACACCGGGCTGCAGGTCCTGGCATTTATTAAGGATCCGTTAACTTTTTTCTTTGAATGTTGTGGGGCGTCTTATTTACAACGTGGGTTCACTGTTTCAGAATGTCGTGGATTGATTCCAGTCCTGATGGACTCCACCCTAGGGTCTTAAAAGAGGTGGCTAGCGAGGTAGTGGGTGCGTTGGTGTTAATTTTCCAAAACTCCCTTGATTCTGGAAAGGTTCCATCAGACTGGAAAGTAGCAAACATAACCCCCCTATTCAAGAAGGGAGGGAGGCAGAAAACTGTAGGCCAGTTAGCTTGACATCTGTTGTGGGGAAAGTGTTAGAATTGATCATTCAGAATGTTATAGCTGGGCACTCAGAGAAACTCAAGGTAATCGGGAAGAGTCAGCAAGGTTTGGTGAAAGGGAAATCACGTTTAACCAATTTATTGGCGTTCTTTGAAGGAGTAACATGCGCAGTAGATAAAGGGGAGCCTGTAGACGTGCTGTACTTGGATTTCCAGAAGGCATTTGATAAAGTGCCCCATCAAAGGTTATTGTAGAAAATAAAAGCTCATGGTGCAAGGGGTTAACACATGAGCATCGATAGAAGATTGGCTAGCTGGCAGGGAACAGACAGTATGCATCAATGGGTTTTTTTCTGATTGGCAGTATGTGACGAATGGACTCTCCCGGGATCTGAGCTGGGGCCTCAACTTTGTACAATTTATGTCAATGGCTTGGATGAAGAGAGTGAAGGCACGGTAGCTAAAGTCACAGATGACACAAAGATAGGTGGGACAGTACGTTGTGACGAAGACATAAGGAGATTGCGGAAGGACATTGATAGGTTGAGTGAGTGGGCAAAGATCTGGCAGATGGAGTAAATTGTGGGAAAATGTGAAGTTGATCACTTTGGCAGAAAGAATAAAAAAGCCGAATCTAACTTAAACGGAGAACGACTGCAGAATTGTGAGGCGCAGAGGGATCTGGGTGTTCTAGTGCATGAGTCACAGTTAGTATGCAGGTACAGCCAGCAGTCAAGAAGGCTAAAGGAATGTTATCCTTTATTACGAGAGGAATTGAACATAAAAGTCAGGATGTTGGTGAGGCCACATCTCAAATACCGTGTGCAGTTTTGGTCTCCTTATTTACGGAAGGGTGTAAATGCGTTGGAGGTGGCACAGAGGAGGTTTACTAGACTGATACCCGGAATGAGTGGGGTGTCTTATGAGGAAAGGTTGGACAGACTGGGCTTGTTTCCACTGGAGTTTAGAAGAGTGAGGGGTGATTTGATTGAAGTATATAAGATCCTGAACAGTCTTGACAAGGTGGACATGGAAAGGATGTTTCCTTTTGTGGGTGAGTCCAGAACTAGGGGGGCTTTGTTTCAAAATTAGGGGTCGCCCTTTAGGACAGAGATGAGGAGAATTTTGTCTCTCTCTGAGGGTTGTGCGATTTTGCAACTCTCTGCCCGTAAAGGCGATGGAGGAGGGGCCACTGAATATTCTTAAGGTGGGAGGTAGATTGATTCTGATTAGGCAAGGGAATCAAAGGTTATTGGGGGTAGATGGGAATGTGGAATTCGAAACACAAATCGATCAGCCATGATCTTATTGATTGGCGGAGCAGGCTCGAGGGGCCGAATGGCCTACTTCTGCTCCTCTTTCGTATGTCTCAGCTGCTGGAGTGGAAGTGGTCACAGCCGTCAAAATGTGAGCAGAGTTTTCAGAGCAGGTTGTCGGACGTGGGTTGGCCTGAAGCCTCCCCAGTGAGATGGCAGCTCTTAATAAAAAGGTTTCTGTTTTCAGCTTTGTAGTTAGAGAGCATGGACCGGGCAGGGAAAAGCCTCAAGGAAGAGCTACATAATTGGAATAAGGTTCAGTTAACGCAGCATGGCGGAGGTGTGTGCTGAACTGAGGGCCCTCTTCGCCTAGCTTTGTAGTGTGTTCACTGTTATAATGCAGGAATACAGCAACCAATTTACGCAAAGCAAGCTCCCACAAACAGCAATGTGACAACAATCCAAATCATCTGTTTTTAGTGATGTTGGTTGAGGGGTAAATTTTGGCCAAAGGACCCTGGGGAAAACTCTCCCACTTGCCCTTCTTCCAATAGTGGCCATGGGATCTTTTACACCCACCTGAGGGGGCAGAGGGGGCCTCGGTTTAACGCATCATCCCAAAAGACGGCATCTCCGACAGTGCGGCACTCCCTCAGCACTGACCCTCCCACAGTGCAGTGCTCCCTCAGCACTGACCCTCCGACAGTGCGGCGCTCCCTCAGCACTGACCCTCCGACAGTGCGGCGCTCCCTCAGTACTGACCCTTCCACAGTGCAGCACTCCCTCAGTACTGACCCTCCCACGGTGCGGCGCTTCCTCAGCACTGACCCTCTGACAGTGCGGCACTCCCTCAGCACTGACCCTCCCACAGTGCGGCGCTCCCTCAGCACTGACCCTCCGACAGCGCGGCGCTCCCTCAGCACTGACCCTCCCACAGTGCGGCATTCCCTCAGCACTGACCCTCCCACAGCGCGGTGCTCCCTCAGTGCTGACCGTACAGGGAAACTGGATAAGCACATGCAGGAGAAAGGAACTGAAGGACACGTTGATAGGGGGGGAGACGAGGAGGGGGGCCGGGTAGGGGTCGGCGTGGAGCACAAACGCCAGCATGGAGCAGTGGGGCCAAATGGCCTCTTTCTGTGATGGGCATTCGACATAGTCCGAGTGTCGCTGAGTGCACCCGAGAGGGAGCAGAGCGTGACACGCGAGAGGCTGTCAGCAGCGAGGGAGCTGTGTGACGGTGACCCCCCCCTACCCAGCTCAGAGGAGAGGGTAACTGGGAGAAAGCAGCACGGCATGTTTGGACCAGCAGGATGGTTGGCCGCAGTCCCGCAAGGTTGGAGTTGTCTGGTGATTTGCATTCAAAGCATCAGTCGCACAATCTCTGCAGCTGGTGGCAACAAGGTACTGACTCACCGAGATCAAGAAAAAGACCATGCAGCTCAATGAAAAACCGCTGGTGTACCCCAGGTAACCTGGAAACAGAAATACAAGAAGATCAGACACTCCCAGGAACCATCCGACGTCAATAAAAGCAGCAGATCAGTGGATTTGCAAGAGCAGCGTTTAACTTGGCGCCATCGAGGTATTCGAAGATGTTTAGGTGTTAGCCATGAATCGTGAGGCAGGAGAAGCGGGGTTCAAACCCAATCCGAAAAGCAGGCACTGAAACCAATGCTGACGCCTCTAATGGAGCGCTGAGGGAGGGCCGCGCTGTCGGAGGGTCAGTGCTGAGGGAGCGCCGCACTGTGGGAGGGTCAGTGCTGAGGGAGCGCCGCACTGTCGGAGGGTCAGTGCTGAGGGAGCGCCGTGCTGTCGGAGGGTCAGTGCTGAGGGAGCGCCACACTGTCAGAGGGTCAGTGCTGAGGGAGCGCCGCACTGTCGGAGGGTCAGTGCTGAGGGAGCGCCGCACTGTCGAAGGGTCAGTGCTGAAGGAGCGCCGCACTGTCGAAGGGTCAGTGCTGAGGGAGCGCCGCACTGTCGGAGGGTCAGTGCTGAGGGAGCGCCGCACTGTCGGAGGGTCAGTGCTGAAGGAGCGCCGCACTGTCGGAGGGTCAGTGCTGAGGGTGCGCCGCACTGTGGGAGGGTCAGTGCTGAGGGAGCGCCGCACTGTCGGAGGGTCAGTGCTGAGGGAGCGCTGCACTGTTGGAGGATCAGTGCTGAGGGAGCGCCGCACTGTGGGAGGGTCAGTACTGAGGGAGCGCCGCACTGTTGGAGGGTCAGTGCTGAAGGAGCGCCGCACTGTTGGAGGATCAGTGCTGAGGGAGCGCCGCACTGTCGGAGGGTCAGTGCTGAGGGAGCGCCGCACTGTGGGAGGGTCAGTGCTGAGGGAGTGCCGCACTGTCGGAGGGTCAGTGCTGAAGGAGCGCCGCACTGTTGGAGGGTCAGTTCTGAAGGAGCGCCGCACTGTCGGAGGGTCAGTGCTGAGGGAGCGCCGCACTGTCGGAGGGTCAGTGCTGAGGGAGTGCCGCACTGTGGGAGGGTCAGTGCTGAGGGAGTGCCGCACTGTCGGAGGGTCAGTGCTGATGGAGTGCCGTACTGTCGGAGGGTCAGTGCTGAGGGAGTGCCGCACTGTTGAAGGGTGGGTCCTGACGCTGTTAGCTGGTCATTCAGCCCCTCGAGCCTGCTCCAACATTCAGTTATGTCATGGCTGACCTGTATCTTCAGTCCATCTACCAGCCTTGGCTCTGCCATCCTTAATCCCTTTCCCCTCTGTCTCTTGAGTTACCATACCCCCAGAGGACATTGGCGAGCCTGGACATTGGCCGATGAGGCCGTGGTTATGCTTGGCAAGGCGCTGCAGGTACTGGATGACCAGGCGGTTCACCAGCTCTTGCCGTCTGCCAAGGATGGTGTAGGGTTGACACATTCTGGCACCCCTTCCATTAGTCTCAAAACCTGGCGGGGGGGTGGGGGGGGGGGGGGGTGGTGGGGAGTCGAACCCAGGGCTTCCAGCTCGCAGGCAGGGACACTCCCCCACTGCACAACACCAGAGCTCCTCATAATCCCCGTCACCCAACAAAAATCCATTCAATCTCACTTCCGTAAGTTCCAAACGAACGCCCCCCCCACCCCCCCCACACTCCTCCCCTCTACCCCAGCCTGGACAGCTTCCTGTAGGGGGGAGAGAGGTCCAGATTCCCAAACCTCTTTGTGTGAAGGAACGCTTCCTGACATCCCCCCCCCCCCCCCACCGTGAACGGCCTGGCTCTCAGTTTAAGGTTCTGCACCCCACCCCGCCCCACCCCACCGGCCTCGATCTGGACTCCCCAACACCCCCTCTCCCCGGCAGAGGGAATAAATTTCTCTCCGTCGACCCCCATCGAATCCCTTCACCATCTTAAGCCCCTCGATCGGATCACCCCTTAACCGTCGGCACTGGAGGGAACACAAGCCCCGGTCGGTCACTTACCGAGCTGCCGCATGAGTGCAAGAGGCAGGATGATGAGGATGCTGACAAGAACAATTAAATAATTCCCATTCATGTACCACATTCTGGAACAGAACACACAGAACACAAATCAGAATCGCACACAGGAAAAATCCAAAGGCTACAAAAATGTCTTCTTTCCTTCCAGACAGGGAGGGGTGTAGGAGGTTACAGAGATAGGGAGGGGTGTAGGGGGCTGGAGGAGCTTACAGAGATAGGGAGGGGTGTACGGGCTGGAGGAGGTTACAGAGATAGGGAGGGTTGTAGGGGCTGGAGGAGGTTACAGAGATAGGGAGGGGTGTAGGGGGCTGGAGGAGCTTACAGAGATAGGGAGGGGTGTAGGGGGCTGGAGGAGGTTACAGAGATAGGGAGGGTTGTAGGGGGCTAGAGGAGGTTACAGTGATAGGGAGGGGTGTAGGGGGCTGGAGGAGGTTACAGAGATAGGGAGGGGTGTAGGGGGCTGGAGGAGGTTACAGAGATAGGGAGGGGTGTAGGGACTGGAGGAGGTTACAGAGATAGGGAGGGGTGTTTGGGCTGGAGGAGGTTACAGAGATAGGCAGGGGTGTAGGAGCTGGAGGAGGTTACAGAGATAGGGAGGGGTGTAGGGGCTGGAGGAGGTTACAGAGATAGGGAGGGGTGTAGGGGCTGGAGGAGGTTACAGAGATAGGGAGAGGTGTAGGGACTGGAGGAGGTTACAGAGATAGGGAGGGTTGTAGGGGCTGGAGGAGGTTACAGAGATAGGGAGGGGTGTAGGGACTGGAGGAGGTTACAGAGATAGGGAGGGGTGTAGGGACTGGAGGAGGTTACAGAGATAGGGAGTGTTGTAGGGGCTGGAGGAGGTTACAGAGATAGGGAGGGGTGTAGGGGGCTGGAGGAGGTTACAGAGATAGGGAGGGTTGTAGGGGCTGGAGGAGGTTACAGAGATAGGGAGGGTTGTAGGGGCTGGAGGAGGTTACAGAGATAAGGAGGGGTGTAGGGACTGGAGGAGGTTACAGAGATAGGGAGGGTTGTAGGGACTGGAGGAGGTTACAGAGATAGGGAGGGGTGTAGGGGCTGGAGGAGGTTACAGAGATAGGGAGGAGTGTAGGGGCTGGAGGAGGTGACAGAGATAGGGAGGGGTGTAGGGGCTGGAGGAGGTTACAGAGATAGGGAGGGGTGTAGGGGCTGGAGGAGGTGACAGAGATAGGGAGGGGTGTAGGGGCTGGAGGAGGTTACAGAGTTAGGGAGGGTTGTAGGGGCTGGAGGAGGCTACAGTGATAGGGAGGGGTGTAGGGACTGGACGAGGTGACAGAGATAGGGAGGGTTGTAGGGGCTGGAGGAGGTTACAGAGATAGGGAGGGGTGTAGGGGGCTGGAGGAGGTTACAGAGATAGGGAGGGGTGTAGGGGCTGGAGGAGGTTACAGAGATAGGGAGGAGGCGAGAGCATGGAGGGATTTGAAAGCAGGGATGAGAATGTTATAATTGAACCGGTGCCAAACGGGGGGTGAGTGCTGGTGAGTGAGGGAGTGAGGACGGCGGGCAGGGGGTTTGGTCGGGGGGGGGGGGGGGGGGGGGGGGGGACGTGGTGCAGGTTGGGATATGGGGCGTTGGGAATCAGCTAAACTGCACAGAGGGCACTGAGCCGATGGTCAGCGGCTGCACAGACGTGGCGGACTGCTACATCACGCTGGACGTCAAACAATGCACCCCCGTGACCGGGTGAGGAACGAGAGGGAGTTCTCCCACCTCCCCCCCCCCCCCCCCGCAGCCCCTGGTTCGACATCCATCCCGCCGATCCGCCGTGGGATCTTGCTGTGCCCCCGTTGGCTGCCGTGCTTCTGTGACGGCGCCCCCCCCCCCCGGGCGGGGTGGGGGTGGGGGGGGGGGTGGGGTGACAGGGCCGACCCGGGAGCGCGGGATTCCGGGTCCCTCCAGCTCGGAGGATGTCCGGGGCCTCCGAACAGCACCGGAAGGGTTAAGGAGTGAAACTTCCTGCTTTAAGTCAGCTCCCGCGCTGGGGTCTCACAGCAGCAGGCGGAGCCGGACCAGGCCTCACCATGTCACCCACTACCCCCACTCCGCCGCCCTTCAGTAAGGGGGCCACGTGAATGCAGTGCAAGGTTTCAGCTGTGAGCTGGGAACACTCCATATATAGTTAGGAATCTGTGCCCGATTGCCACTGGGGTTGTTGGCTCCAGCACTGCTTGCAAAGTCCTTTTCCCTCGGCTCCAGTGTTTTAACTCATTCAGGCCATCCCTGTCCCCGCGTTACCTTTCCCCCGACACAAATCGAGTCTGGCAAGCCGCCAGGCGTGTCCAGCTGTGCCGCCCCGGGCTCCGACCCCGTAGCCAGCGGGCCCCTCGTGTCATCTGCCCACCCCCCACAACCTTGCCTCCGTGTGGCCCTACAACCAGGCAGCCACGTCTCCTTCCGGGCACCCGCTCGATCGATTTAGCAGCCCGTTCCGATCGCAGTGCACGGGCCGCGCTAAATCGCATCCCGTTCCCCCTCACCCATCATTACCCCCCCCCCACCCCCCTCAAACTACACGGCCAGCCCCCCTCCACCAGCAACCCTCCCTTTCAAAGTCCTCTGCTCTGCTCCCGGAGGCCAGGCAGTCAAGGGGAGAGCTGCAACTTCAGCCTGGCACACGTTATAAGCGTTTATTTACGTTGTGTGCCTCTGCACCTCCAAACACAGCAAACAGTATTTTTTCAGTCTGAAGCACAAGTGATTCCCCAGTTAATACCCACTGCCCGGATGTAATAAAATACTCAACTAATATACAGCTAAAATTCTCATCCACGTTTTCAAATCCCTCCCTGGTCTCCTTGACCACTCCCTATCTCTGTAACCTCCTCCAGCCCCCTACACCCCTCCCTATCGCTGTAACCTCCTCCAGCCCCCTGCACCCCTCCCTATCTCTGTAACCTCCTCCAGCCCCTACACCCCTCCCTATCTCTGTAACCTCCTCCAGCCCCCTGCACCCCTCCCTATCTCTGTAACCTCCTCCAGCCCCTACACCCCTCCCTATCTCTGTAACCTCCTCCAGCCCCCTGCACCCCTCCCTATCTCTGTAACCTCCTCCAGCCCTTACACCCCTCCCTATCTCTGTAACCTCCTCCAGCCCATACATCCCTCCCTATCTCTGTAATCTCCTCCAGCCCCTACACCCGTCCCTATCTCTGTAACCTCCTCCAGCCCTTACACCCCTCCCTATCTCTGTAACCTCCTCCAGCCCCTACAACCCTCCCTATCTCTGTAACCTCCTCCAGCCCTTACACCCCTCCCTATCTCTGTAACCACCTCCAGCCCCTACAACCCTCCCTATCTCTGTAACCTCCTCCAGCCCTTACACCCCTCCCTATCTCTGTAACCTCCTCCAGCCCCTACAACCCTCCCTATCTCTGTAACCTCCTACACCCCTCCCTATCTCTGTAACCTCCTCCAGCCCCTATACCCCTCCCTATCTCTGTAACCTCCTCCAGCCCCTACACCCCTCCCTATCTCTGTAACCTCCTCCAGCCCCTACAACCCTCCCTATCTCTGTAACCTCCTCCAACCCTCTGAGATCTCTGCGCTCCTCCAATTCTGGCCTCTTGACCATACCCCGATCCCCATCGCTCCACTATTGGCGGCTGGGCCTTCAGCTGCCTGGGGGGGGCCCTGAGCTCTGGAATTCCCTCCCTAAATTCTCCGGCTTTCTCTCTCTCTCCCCTCCTTTAGGATGCTCCATAAAACTGGCCTCTTTGACTGAGCTTCTGGACACCTTTCCCCAACATACCCTCATGTGGCCCGGGGTCAAAATCTGTCTGACTTACGCTCCTGCGAAGTGCCTTGGGGACGTTGGCAAGGTTAAAGGCACTAGAGATAAGCAAGTTGTTGTTGTGGAACTCTGGGGGCAAAGTTTGGCATCATTAATTTCTCACAGTCCAAATGATTCCTTGGACCAGCCAGGCGTGGAGCAGGAGCAGGAACAGAATGTTCCAGAAACTCACGGTTAAAAATAACGCCCAAATACTAAACTGCCATCACATGTTAGGAAATAGCTTCAGTTCCTGAATGCCAAATCCTGTCAGCCTGCAACCAGAGTTTGGCTTCTCACCCCAACACCGTTCAGCATCCATCAACCACATCAAACAAGAATGCTGCTTTAAGGTCATAAAACCTAATTTGGTTTTTAACCCTTCCTTCCCCCAGGGTGTTGACTTGCTGGGATACAGAGCAGCAGTGCCATCCCTCACGCACAAATCTAGAGCATCGCACAGTCAGTCTAGGCCATTGTGGTCGTCTCGAGACTGTCAAGGGCGAGTCTAGATCATTGCGGCTGGGCTTAGACCATTGTGAGTGTGTCTAGGCCACTGTGAGTGTGTCTAGGCCATTGTGAGTGAGTCTAGGCCATTGTGAGTGAGTCTAGGCCATTGTGGGTGAGTCTACTCCATTGTGAATGAGTCTAGGCCATTGTGAGTGTGTCTAGGCTATTGTGAGTGAGTCTAGGCTATTGTGAGTGAGTCTACTCCATTGTGAATGAGTCTAGGCCATTGTGGGTGAGTCTAGGCCATTGTGAGCGAGTCTAGGCCATTGTGGGTGAGTCTACTCCATTTTGAGTCAGTCTAGGCCATTGTGGGTGAGTCTAGGCCATTGTGGGTGAGTCTAGGCCATTGTGAGTGAGTCTAGGCCATTGTGAGCGAGTCTAGGCCATTGTGGGTGAGTCTACTCCATTGTGGGTGAGTCTAGGCCATTGTGGGTGAGTGTAGGCCATTTTGAGTCAGTCTAGGCCATTGTGGGTGAGTCTAGGCCATTGTGGGTGAGTCTAGGCCATTGTGAGTGAGTCTAGGCCATTGTGAGCGAGTCTAGGCCATTGTGAGCGAGTCTAGGCCATTGTGGGTGAGTCTAGGCCATTGTGGGTGAGTCTAGGCCATTGTGGGTGAGTCTACTCCATTGTGGGTGAGTCTAGGCCATTGTGAGTGAGTCTACTCCATTGTGAGTGAGTCTAGACTATTGTGGGTGAGTCTACTCCATTGTGAGTGAGTCTACTCCATTGTGAGTGAGTCTAGACTATTGTGGGTGAGTCTAGGCCATTGTGAGTGAGTCTAGGCCATTGTGAGTGAGTCTAGGCCATTGTGAGCGAGTCTAGGCCATTGTGAGTGAGTCTACTCCATTGTGAGTGAGTCTAGGCCATTGTGGGTGAGTCTAGACTATTGTGAGTGAGTCTACTCCATTGTGAGTGTGTCTAGGCCATTGTGGGTGAGTCTAGGCCATTGTGAGTGTGTCTAGGCCATTGTGGGTGAGTGTAGGCCATTGTGAGTCAGTCTAGGCCATTGTGAGCGAGTCTAGGCCATTGTGAGTGAGCCTAGGCCATTGTGAGTGAGTCTAGGCCATTGTGAGAAAGTCTAGGCCATCGTGAATGAGTCTAGACCGTTGTGGGTGAGTCTAGGCCATTGTGGGTGAGTCTAGGCCATTGTGAGTGAGTCTAGGCCATTGTGAGTGTGTCTAGGCCATTGTGGGTGAGCGTAGGCCATTGTGGGTGAGTCTAGGCCATTGTGGGTGAGTCTAGGCTATTGTGGGTGAGCCTAGGCCATTGTGGGTGAGTCTAGGCTATTGTGGGTGAGTCTAGGCCATTGTCGGTGAGCCTAGGCCATTGTGAATGTGTCTAGGCCATTGTGGGTGAGTCTAGACCATTATGAATGAGTCTAGACCATCGTGGGCAGGTCTAGACTAGCAAGGGAATGTCCTGACAATTATGGATGATTCTAGACAATTGTGGGGTGAGTCTGGACCGCCGGGGGGCAAGTCTGGACCTCTGCGGGGCGAGTCTGGACCACCGGTGGGGGGGGGGGGGGGGGGGGGGGTTGCGGGGAGAGTCCGGACCTCCGCGGGGCGAGTCTGGTCCTCCGCGGATGATGTCGTAGTGATGGTAGAAACTCCAGTTTTTCTTTCTATCGCACGGCTGACCAGGAATCTCTCCCGCTCTCACTGCCTGTCATTGCCATGTGCGTTGGAAGGACTTACAGGCTGATACTCAACCTGTTTGGCCTCATTATGAATGCTCCTTCCCCGACCATCAAGTCCTGGAGTGGGACTCAAACCTGGGGGCTTCTGCTTTAGAGCTAGCGACACTGCCCACTGCTCCGCAGGACCACCGAAGGATAAGGGGCACATCACAGCAAAATCAGAACCAGGTCGACTCAGCCGAGAAATTAGGAAACACTTCATCACAAGACAGGGGTGGAAGTGACTGTGGAACTCTCTCCCACAAAGAGCTGTAGATGCTAGCCCAATTAATCACTTTAATAGTCGCCTGATAGGTCAGAATCTGGGGGAAGAAAAAGAAACATACTGTTGAACCTTTGCGTCGAGCACTCATCTGGACAGGTCTGCAAGAATACCAAATCTCAAGGGGAAACAACAATTTATACCGCATGGGAAGAGAGTGCTGATTGCTTGGCAAGTGGACCCTGATTTGGAGTTGGCAATGCCTCTACCAATCAGAGTCTGCTTCCCTATCAATCGTAGCTGGGACAACCAATCAGCGCTCTCTTCTCGTGCAGTATAAATTGTTGTTGCCTTTGAGATTTGGTATTCTGACGAGACTGCCCAGATGAGTGCTGGATGAGAAGATTCAACCGAGTGCCTCTTTTGCAGCAGTAATGACTTAAATTTTGAACAATCGGTTGATCAATAGTTGTCGCATAAGGGTACTTAGGGGAAAGGAGCGAAAACATCTGGACAGAGGTGAGATATGATCAGTCAAGGCCTCACGGAATAAATGAACAAGGGTGATCTCACTGTGAAATGTCTGAGGGGGTTAGAGAGGGTGGATGCTGAGAGGCTGTTTCCCCACCCACCCCCCCCACCCCCAGGGGTCACAGTGTCAGGTTAACCCCTGAGGAGGCTCAGTCGGCGAGTAGATTCGAGATGCCGCTCGGGAGATCTTCGGACGCCGAGGGACAGGACGAAGGAAGCGGGGCTGACAGGATCAGCCACAATCTCACTGAGCGGTAGGGAGCGTGCTCCGCCTGTCGCTACAACTCACCGGTTGTTCTCTTGTAGCTGAAGGAAAGCCTGAATGACAAGCGGGAGTTCATACTTCACGATGTATAGGTAACTCGACATGGCTAGAAAAGGAGCCCAGAGAGGGAGAGAGAGAGAGAGAGAGGAGTTACAAACACCAGTCAACGATATTCCTCATCGCAAAGAGAGACTTCAGCACAAATCCAATCACTTGAGCAGTACGGAGAGACCATAAGACACAGGAGCAGAAATTAGGCCATTCGGCCCATCGAGTCTGCTCCGCCATTCAATCACGGCTGATAAGTTTCTCAACCCCATTCTCCTGCCTTCTCCCCGTAACCTTTGATCCCCTTACCAATCCAGAACCTATCTATCTCGGTCTTAAATACACTCAATGACCTGGCCTCCACAGCCTTCTGTGGTAATGAATTCCATAGATTCACCACTCTCTGGCTAAAGAAGTTTCTCCTCATCTCTGTTCTAAAAGGTCTTCCCTTTACTCTGAGGCTGTGCCCTCGGGTCCTAGTCTCTCCTACTAATGGGAACATCTTCCCCACGTCCGCTCTATCCAGGCCTGCCCTATGTACTCACACACAGAAATCCAACCGGGATTTGTCTGTTGTACGCCACCTTGGGACACGAGCATCACTGGCGAGGTTATTACCCATCTCGGATTGCCCTTGAGGGCAGTCATGACTCCACCACATGGTTGTGCAGTGAAGGGCAGACCAGACCGGGTAAAGGTGGCAGATTTCCCACCCTCCCTCGCGGGCCACATGGGTGTTTTTTTTTCTTACAACCATTTGGAAACATTTCGCACTCGCTGTTAGTGACACTGGTAGAGTTCAGCATCCGGATTTCCCAGGGGCGCGTTCCCCTTGGCAGCACCTCAGCCAATCAGGGTCTGCCGGCCAACCCATCACCCACCCTTTTTCTCACGCGATATAAATGGTCACCGCCTGAAATTTGGCGTTCTGGCATCTGTCCGGATGAGTGCGAAATGAGAGACCTTTACTGAACGAAGCGACCTGGTTGTCAATGTTCCAGGTTCACGGCTCGAGTTTAAGTCCCCTCTCCACAGCTGTCAAGTTGCAATCTGGACTGATGTCAAAGGAGCATTATCCAGTCCTCTGGATTACTGGTCCACTAACTCAGCATTCATCAACTGACCCTTTTCTCATTCATTTATAGACTGTGGATGTCGCTGGCTGGGCCCAGCACTTATTACCCATCCCTAAATGCCCCTCGAGAAGGTGGGGAGGGGGGGGGGGGGGGGGTGAGCCACCTTCTTGAGCCGCTGCAGTCCCCGTGTGGTGTAGGTACACCCACAGCGCTGTTAGGTTCCAGGATTTTGACCCAGCGACAGTGAAGGAACGGCCGATATATTTCCAAGTCGGGATGGTGAGTGGGGCTCGGAGGGGGAACTTGCAGGTGGTGGTGTTCCCCATGTGTCTGCTGCCCTTGTCCTTCTAGGTGGTAGAGGTGGTGGGTTTGGGCGGCGCTGCCGAAGGAGCCTTGGCGAGTTGCTGCAGTGCATCTTGTAGATGGTACACACACTGCTGCCCCTGTGCGTCGGTGGTGGAGGGAGTGAATGTTTGTGGATGGGGAGCTGATCAAGCGGGGCTGCTTTGTCCTGGACGGTGTCGAGCTTCTTGAGTGTTGTGGGAGCTGCAACTCATCCAGGCAAGTGGGGAGTGTCCCATCACACTCCTGACTTGTGCCTTATAGATGGTGGACAACCTTTGGGGAGTCAGGAGGTGAGTTACTCACTGCACGATTCCCAGCCTCTGACCTGCACTTGTAGCCACAGTATTTATATGGATGGGTCCAGTTCAGTTTCTGGTCAATGGTAACCCCCAGGATGTTGATAGTGGGGGATTCAGTGATGGTAATGCCATTGAATGTCTAGGGGGGATGGTTGGATTCTCTCTTGTTGGAGATGGTCACTGCCCCTCTCGAGCCCATTACACAGGAACAGGAGGAGGCCCATTCAGCCCCTCGAGCCTGTTCCCTCATTCGTTCAAATCCCGACTCATGCTTAAATATGCAGCAGCCACTCCCAACCTCCAGTTACCAGCTCCCATCTTCCATCTGACCACCTGTCTCTCTGAGGATCATGGGACTGGGGGAGGCCATTCAGCCCCTCAATCCTGTTACACAGGAACAGGAGGAGGCCTTTCAGCTCCTCGATCCTGTTACACAGGAACAGGAGGAGGCCATTCAGCTCCTCGATCCTGTTACACAGGAACAGGAGGAAGCTATTTAACCCCCTCAAGCCTGTTACGCAGGAACAGGAGGAGGCCATTCAGCCCCTCGATCCTGTTACACAGGCGCAGGAGGAGGCCATTCAGCCCTGTCAAGCCTTTTCCACCATTCAGTGAGATCAAGTCTGATCTGTGGCCTACATCCATCTATCCACCTTCGCCCCATATCCCTTAATACCTTTGGATAACAAAACTCAATCAATCTCAGATTTAGAATTAACTGACCCAGCATCAATTGCCCTTAGTGGAAGAGAGTTTCAAACTCCCACCACCCTTTGTGTGTAGGAGTCTTTCCTCATTTCTCTCCTGAAAGGTCTCTCTCTCTCTCCTTTTTCAGACTCTGCCCCCTAGTCCCAGACTCCCCCAACCAGCGGCAAACAGTTTCTCTCCATCGACCCTATCATCGACCCTTGAATTTTTCGAAAACCTCGATCAAATCACCTCCTTAATCTTCTAAATTCTGGAGGTTACAAGCTGAGCCAAGATCAGCCTCATCGATTGAGGGAGCAGGTTCAAAGGGCTGAATGGGCCTCCTCCTGTTCCTGTGTAACAGGCTCGAGGAGGGGGCTGAGTGGCCTCCTCCTGTTCCTGTGTAACAGGCTCGAGGAGGGGGCTTGAATGACCTCCTCCTGTTCCTGTATAACAGGCTCGAGGAGAGGGTGCTGAATGGGCCTCCTCCTGTTCCTGTATAACAGGCTCGAGGAGAGGGGCTGAATGGGCCTCCTCCTGTTCCTGTGTGACAGGCTCGAGGAGAGGGGCTGAATGGGCCTCCTCCTGTTCCTGTGTGACAGGCTCGAGGAGAGGGGCTGAATGGGCCTCCTCCTGTTCCTGTGTAACAGGCTCGAGGGGGCTGAATGGGCCTCCTCCTGTTCCTGTGTAACAGGCTCGAGGGGCTGAATGGCCTCCTCCTGTTCCTGTGTAACAGGCTCGAGGAGAGGGGCTGAATGGGCCTCCTCCTGTTCCTGCGTAACAGGCTCGAGGAGAGGGGGCTGAATGGGCCTCCTCCTGTTCCTGTGTGACAGGCTCGAGGAGAGGGGCTGAATGGGCCTCCTCCTGTTCCTGTGTGACAGGCTCGAGGAGAGGGGCTGAACGGGCCTCCTCCTGGTGTTGCGAGAGCGAGGGACACAGAGACAGAAAATAAAATGACGTGCGAGATCTCACCTCCGATGTTGTGCAACGATATGATGACAGCAGCGACGATTTTACCAGGCTGCCCGAATGCTTTGTGGCCTAGCTGCTCGTAGGCCCTGATTCCTAAAGCAAAGAGAGAACAGGGTCTCACCAGAATGTACAAAAGTCAAAGCAGGAGGAAGAAATGCCTCCGAGCTCAGAGCAATTTCCATCCACCATCTCTCGCGGCCTCAGAAGGCCCCTGAAATGCTTAACACGGCTCGCAAAACCCAAACAGAACGCCTGCAATTCGGGGCGACTCCCAATGGGCCAGCACTTGCAGTGCAATCCTGAGTGCGCTGATAGTTACACGGACAGCCCAAGTTAATTTAGCCAGTTGGGCTGGTAACACGTGCTAGAAGTGCCAGACATGTAGCTTCCTGCATGGCAACACCTCAGTGAATCGGAGTCAACTGGCCAGCCTTTCTCCCCTCCCCCGCAGTATAAATCCTTGTGAGAGTCTGAACTCCGGCATTCTGGTGTTTATCCTGAGGAGTGCAGGACGAAAAGCTTCGGCAGCACGTCTCTCCCCTCGGCGATATTCACGGAGTTATTTTTGAGCCATGGTCGCTGCTGTAAAGCAGGAAACAAAGTAGGTGATTTATCCAGAGATCGCACTGGGATCACAGAATCTCATGTCGCAACAGGGCCCCTCAGCGCTGACCCTCCGACAGCGCGGCGCTCCCTCAGCGCTGACCCTCCGACAGCGCGGCGCTCCCTCAGCACTGACCCTCCGACAGTGCGGGGCTCCCTCAGCGCTGACCCTCCGACAGCGCGGCGCTCCCTCAGCACTGACCCTCCGACAGTGCGGCACTCCCTCAGCACTGACCCTCCCACAGCGCGGCGCTCCCTCAGCGCTGACCCTCCGACAGCGCGGCGCTCCCTCAGCACAGACCCTCCGACAGTGCGGCGCTCCCTCAGCACTGACCCTCCGACAGTGCAGCACTCCCTCAGCACTGACCCTCCGACAGCGCGGCGCTCCCTCAGCACAGACCCTCCGACAGTGCGGCGCTCCCTCAGCACAGACCCTCCGACAGTGCGGGGCTCCCTCAGCACTGACCCTCCGACAGTGCGGCGCTCCCTCAGCACTGACCCTCCGACAGTGCGGGGCTCCCTCACCGCTGACCCTCCGACAGCGCGGCGCTCCCTCAGCGCTGACCCTCCGACAGCGCAGCGCTCCCTCAGCACAGACCCTCCGACAGTGCGGCGCTCCCTCAGCACTGACCCTCCGACAGTGCAGCACTCCCTCAGCACTGACCCTCCGACAGCGCGGCGCTCCCTCAGCACAGACCCTCCGACAGTGCGGCGCTCCCTCAGCACAGACCCTCCGACAGTGCGGGGCTCCCTCACTGCTGACCCTCCGCCAGCACGGCGCTCCCTCAGCGCTGACCCTCCAACAGTGCGGCGCTCCCTCAGCACTGACCCTCCCACAGTGCGGCACTCCCTCAGCATTGACCCTCCGACAGTGCGGCGCTCCCTCAGCACTGACCCTCCAACAGTACGGTGCTCCCTCAGCACTGACCCTCCCACAGTGCGGCGCTCCCTCAGCG
Source organism: Isurus oxyrinchus (assembly GCA_026770705.1). NCBI lineage: Eukaryota > Metazoa > Chordata > Chondrichthyes > Lamniformes > Lamnidae > Isurus > Isurus oxyrinchus. The sequence continues at coordinate 10,746 of JANJGN010000102.1, read as the reverse complement.
CTGACCCTCCGACAGTGCGGCGCTCCCTCAGCACTGACCCTCCGACAGTGCGGTGCTCCCTCAGCGCTGACCCTCCGACAGTGCAGCTCTCCCTCAGCACTGACCCTCCGACAGCGCGGCGCTCCCTCAGCGCTGACCCTCCGACAGCGCGGCGCTACCTCAGCGCTGACCCTCCGACAGCGCGGCGCTCCCTCAGCGCTGACCCTCCGACAGCGCGGCGCTCCCTCAGCACTGACCCTCCCACAGTGCGGCACTCCCTCAGCATTGACCCTCCGACAGTGCGGCGCTCCCTCAGCACTGACCCTCCAACAGTACGGTGCTCCCTCAGCACTGACCCTCCCACAGTGCGGCGCTCCCTCAGCGCTGACCCTCCGACAGCGCGGCGCTCCCTCAGCGCTGACCCTCCGACAGTGCGGCGCTCCCTCAGCACTGACCCTCCGACAGTGCGGCGCCCCCTCAGCGCTGACCCTCCCACAGTGTGGCGCTCCCTCAGCACTGACCCTCCCACAGCGCGGTGCTCCCTCAGCACTGACCCTCCGACAGTGCGGCGCTCCCTCAGCACTGACCCTCCCACAGTGCGGCGCTCCCTCAGCACTGACCCTCCCACATTGCGGCGCTCCCTCAGCACTGACCCTCCGACAGCGCGGCGCTCCCTCAGCACTGACCCTCTGACAGCGCGGCGCTCCCTCAGCACTGACCCTCTGACAGCGCGGCGCTCCCTCAGCACTGACCCTCCGACAGCGCGGCGCTCCCTCAGCACTGACCCTCTGACAGCGCGGCGCTCCCTCAGCGCTGACCCTCCCACAGTGCGGCGCTCCCTCAGCACTGACCCTCCGACAGTGTGGCGCTCCCTCAGCACTGACCCTCCGACAGTGCGGCACTCCCTCAGCACTGACCCTCCCACAGCGCGGCGCACCCTCAGCACTGACCCTCCTACATTGCGGCGCTCCCTCAGCACTGACCCTCCGACAGTGTGGCGCTCCCTCAGCGCTGTCCCTCCGACAGTGTGGCACTCCCTCAGCACTGACCCTCCGACAGCGCGGCGCTCCCTCAGCACTGACCCTCTGACAGCGCGGCGCTCCCTCAGCACTGACACTCCAACAGTGCGGCGCTCCCTCAGCACTGGCCCTCCGACAGTGCGGCGCTCCCTCAGCGCTGACCCTACGACAGTGCGGCACTCCCTCAGCACTGACCCTCCGACAATGCAGCGCTCCCTGCTGACCCTCCCACAGTGCAGGGCTCCCTTACTACTTGTATTTTTGTGCTGTGGTGTGGGATATGTTCCTGACCACTGGGTTGTCAGGGCTGGAGGAGGTTACAGAGATAGGGAGGGGTGTAGGGGCTGGAGGAGGTTACAGAGATAGGGAGGGTTGTAGGGGCTGGAGGAGGTTACAGAGATAGGGAGGGTTGTAGGGGCTGGGGGAGGTTACAGAGATAGGGAGGGGTGTAGGGGCTGGAGGAGGTTACAGAGATAGGGAGGGTTGTAGGGGCTGGAGGAGGTTACAGAGATAGGGAGGGTTGTAGGGGCTGCAGGAGGTTACAGAGATAGGGAGGGTTGTAGGGGCTGGAGGTGGTTACAGAGATAGGGAGGGGTGTAGGGGCTGGAGCTGTTTACAGAGATAGGGAAAATTGTAGGGGCTGGAGGAGGTTACAGAGATAGGGAGGGGTGTAGGGGCTGGAGCTGTTTACAGAGATAGGGAAAATTGTAGGGGCTGGAGGAGGTTACAGAGAGTAAGGGAGGGGTGTAGGGGCTGGAGGAGGTTACAGAGATAGGGAAGGTTGTAGGGGCTGGAGGAGGTTACAGAGATAGGGAGGGTTGTAAGGCCTGGAGGAGGTTACAGAGATAGGGAGGGTTGTAGGGGCTGGAGGAGGTTACAGAGATAGCGAGGGTTGTCGGGGCTGGAGGAGGTTACAGAGATAGGGAGGGTTGTCGGGGCTGGAGGAGGTTACAGAGATAGGGAGGGGTGTAGGGGTTGGAGGAGGTTACAGAGATAGGGAGGGTATTACGTCTGAAGGGCGTTACAGTGATAGTGAGGATTGTGGGGACTGGAGGAGGTTAGAGAGATAGGGAAGGTTGTGGGGTTTGGAGGAAGTTACAGAGATAGAGAGGGTAGTAGGGTTGGAGGAGGTTACAGAGATGGGGAGGGTTGTAGGGTTCGAGGAGGTTACAGAGATAGGAGTGTTGTAGGGGCTGGAGAAGTTACAGAGATAGGGAGGATAGTAGGGTTGGAGGAGGTTACAGAGATGGGTAGGGTAGAAGGATTGGAGGAGGTTACAGAGATGGGGAGGATAGTAGGGTTGGAGGGTGTTACAGAGATAGGGAGGGTAGAAGGGTTGGAGGAGGTTACGGAGATAGGGAGGGGTGTAGGGGCTGGAGGAGGTAATGGAGATAGGGAGGGGTGTAGGGGCTGGAGGAGGTTACAGAGATAGGGAGGGGTGTCGGTGTTGGAGGAGGTTACAGAGCTCGGGCGGGGTGTAGGGGTTGGAGGCGGTACCGCATAGGGAGGGTCGAAGGGTTGGAGGTTACAGAGATCGGGAGGGTAGACGGGTTGGAGGAGGTTATGGAGATCGGGAGGGTAGCCGGGTTGAGGAGGAGGTACCAGAGATAGGGAGGGGTTGTAGCGGCTGGAGGAGGTTCCAGAGCTAGGGAGGGGTGTCGTGGTAGGAGCAGGTTACAGAGATAGGGCGGCTCGACGGGTTGGAGGAGGTTACAGCGCTCGGGCGGGTACCCGGAAGGCGTCTGGAGGACCGCGCTACAGGAGGAGGGTAGACGGGTTGGAGGAGGTTACAGAGATAGGGAGGGGTGTAGGGGCTGGAGGAGGTTACAGAGATAGGGAGGAGTGTAGGGGCTGGAGGAGGTACAGCGATCGGGAGGGGTGTAGGGACTGGCGGCGATTACAGCGATAGGGAGGGTAGACGGGTTGGCGGAGGTTACCGAGCTAGGGAGGGTCGCCGGGTTGGAGGCGGTACCGAGACCGGGAGGGTAGAAGGGTTGGCGGACCGGTTACGGAAGGCTAGGGGGTAGAAGGGTGGAGGCGGTTACCGCGACAGGGCGGGTAGAAGGGTTGGAGGAGGTACCCGCACTAGGGCGGGAAGCCGGGATGGAGCGATGTCCCGAGCTCGGGCGGGGTGTTGGGGTAGGAGGAGGTTACCGAGCTACGGGCGGGGTAGTAGGGGCTGGCTGGAGGTTACCAGCGCTAGGGAGGGGTGTAGGGGTTGGAGGAGTTACAGCGATAGGGAGGGTAGTAGGGATGGCGAAGGTACAGAGCTAGGGAGGGGTGTAGGGGCTGGAGGTACCGAGCACGGGAGGGGAGTAGGGGTTGGCGGCGATACCAGCGACTCGGGAGGGTAGTCGGGTTGGAAGGTACCGGATAGGGAGGCGGTGTAGGGGCCTGGAGGGTTCCAGAGCTCGGGCGGGGTGTCGGGGCTGGAGGCGGTTCCAGCGATAGTGAGGGGTGAGCGGGTTGGCGGAGGTTACCAGTGCTAGGGAGGGTAGACGGGTAGGCGGCGGTACCGAGCTCGGGCGGTCGTCGGGTTGGAGGAGGTTATGGAGCTAACCAACCAGGGCGATGTCGTTTTGGTGTGATGACTATTAGTGTGGGTGAGGGGGTGGCCATTGGGGGCTGGCCCTGGCGGGGTTGGCGGTGGTGGGGAAGTCGCCAGGAACCCAGAAAGAGTGGTAAAGCTCACCGACAAATCCGGCCGACCTGAGGAGTAAGTGGATGGAGTACGCAGACAGCCTGGCGATACATATCAACAAGATTCTGGAACGGCAAACAGACAGAGTTAGATCCAGCGCCGACTGGGACTGCGCCTGTCCCACTGAGACATCCCTTCCAACCCACACTCATTCACCGCCCCCTCCCCCCCCCCGGCTTCTTCAGCGTGTGGGACAGACTGAGAAATACCCGCGGGACTGAGTCAGGGATGGGGGCTACAAGATGCCCAGCCTGATGCCCACTCCTCAGGTGTGGCGCCAGCGACTGGGGGAGGTGGCGGATGGGTCAGGCAGTCTTGGATTCTCACCCCACTCCAGAGACTCGAGCCCCACCGTGCAGCGCCCCAAACAGCTGACAAGTGGGTGAACGAAAGACCACATCGCCTGGTTATATTCAGTAAGAACTTGCATTTCTCCAGCGCCCTTCACCAGCTCGGGATATAACAACACTGCTCACAGTCAAAGAAGGAGCGACACTGAAGTCCGCTCCTGTTGTAGTCAGGGAAACCCAGCAGCCAATTTGCGCACAGCAAGCTCCCGCAAACAGCCATGGAGTCATGACCCACGTCACCTGCTTTTAGTGATGTTGGTTAGGGAATTAATCTTGACTGGGCTGCACTGTCAGATCATCATTGCTAAGGGAGCGCCGCACTGTGGGAGGGTCAGTACTGAGGGAGTGCCGCGCTGTCGGAGGGTCAGTGCTGAGGGAGCGCCGCACTGTCGGAGGGTCAGTGCTGAGGGAGTGCCGCACTGTCGGAGGGTCAGTGCTGAGGGAGCGCCGCATTGTCGGAGGGTCAGTACTGAGGGAGCGCCGCACTGTCGGAGGGTCAGTGCTGAGGGAGCGCCGCACTGTCGGAGGGTCAGTGCTGAGGGAGCGCCGCACTGTCGGAGGGTCAGTGCTGAGGGAGCGCCGCACTGTCGGAGGGTCAGTGCTGAGGGAGTGCCGCACTGTCGGAGGGTCAGTGCTGAGGGAGCGCCGCGCTGTCGGAGGGTCAGTGCTGAGGGAGCGCCGCACTGTCGGAGGGTCAGTACTGAGGGAGCGCCGCACTGTCGGAGGGTCAGTGCTGAGGGAGCGCCGCACTGTCGGAGGGTCAGTGCTGAGGGAGCGCCGCACTGTCGGAGGGTCAGTGCTGAGGGAGCGCCGCACCGTCGGAGGGTCAGTGCTGAGGGAGCGCCGCACTGTCGGAGGGTCAGCGCTGAGGGAGCGCCGCACTGTGGGAGATGCCGTCTTTCAGGATGAGATGTCAAACCGAGACCCCTTTGTGGCGGGTGTAAAAGTGTCCACGGCTGTTATGGGAAGAGAGAGCTGCTGTGGCTGCCGGGTGGGGGGGGTGGGGGGTGAGAGTTCTCCCTGACCTCCAGGTCCGGTGTGGCCTGAGGTGGCGAAAGGAGCTTTTGAAATGCAGAGTCTTTGCCTGCAGGCTTGTCAGTGAGGGACCGGGAAGGCTGTCACCTGGCCCTTCCTCTCCGTGACTATGTGCAGATTTCTCGACTTGGACAGGTCCCAGCTGCACAGTGCCCGAGCCAGGAATGATGCAAGACACAGAGTGTATTGCAACTTCCAAAAGAAGAAACACGTCAGTGCTTCAGGAACCTTCCCCTGGCAGCGTCAGCCGGCCACTCGCCTGCCGCTACAAAGCAGCTCTGGGCTCACCTCAACCGCGAAGCCTCATACAGTCAAACAGCTTGCCGACTGCCTCTCCCCCAACCCGGGCTGGCGCTGAGGCGGGGGGCTCTACCGAGGGCTTCTGGTGCGGCCGTTGAGGTGCTTCCCGAGGGTACGCGCTCAGCTCCAGCTGGCCGTTGGTGCAGCCACAACGCCCCCTGCCAGCTCTCCTGAACCTCCCTCTGCTCCCTCCCCTTCCCTGCCCATCCCGAACACGCCCACGAGCAGGGATACTCACACAAACACGACAATGCCTGTGTTGGACATGGCGTAGGCGAGGCCCAGAATGCCACTGCCCATGATGGCGTTGCTGAGGTTGAAGACCGACATCCCAAACGAGGTCTTGCCTTCAAACTGTAGAGGAAGAGAAACCATCAGAAACTGGGTGTAGGACAGCGGCTAGAAATGCCCAAGTGTGCGTCTCCCCTTAAAGCAGTCTCCCTACAGACACCAGCACACAGAGTAAATCTCCCTCTACACTGTCCCCATCAAACACTCCCAGGACAGGTACAGCATGGGGTTAGATACAGAGTAAAGGTCCCTCTACACCGTCCCCATCAAACACTCCCAGGACAGGTACAGCACGGGGTTAGATACAGAGTAAAGCTCCCTCTACACTGTCCCCATCAAACACTCCCAGGACAGGTACAGCACGGGGTTAGATACAGAGTAAAGCTCCCTCTACACCGTCCCCATCAAACACTCCCAGGACAGGTACAGCACGGGGTTAGATACAGAGTAAAGCTCCTCTACACTGACCCATCAAACACTCCCAGGACAGGTACAGCACGGGGTTAGATACAGAGTAAAGCTCCCTCTACACCGTCCCCATCAAACACTCCCAGGACAGGTACAGCACGGGGTTAGATACAGAGTAAAGCTCCCTCTACACCATCCCCATCAAACACTCCCAGGACAGGTACAGCACGGGGTAGATACAGAGTAAAGTCCAAGTCCTTGATTGCACTGCTGAATGGGCCTCCTCCTGTTCCTGTGTAACAGGCTCGAGAGGGGATGAATGGCCTCCTCCTGTTTCTCTGTAACAGGTGCGAGCGGGGCTGAATGGCCTTTCCTGTTCCTGTGTAACAGGCTCGAGAGGGGCTAAATGGCCTCCTCCTGTTCCTGTGTAACAGGCTCGAGAGGGGCTAAATGGCCTCCTCCTGTTCCTGTGTAACAGGCTCGAGAGGGGCTAAATGGCCTCCTCCTGTTAATACTTACCAAAGCAGGTCCCGAGAGGGATTTGAACTTTAAAATAGAGTGTGAGGCGGATGGGGATTCAGAAATCGCAGGGGTATCTCAGGGAGAGTTCCCCACTGGAGCACACAGGGGTATCTCAGGGAGAGTTCCCCACTGGAGCACATAGGGGTATCTCAGGGAGAGTTCCCCACTGGAGCACACAGGGGTATCTGAGGGAGAGATCCCCACTGGAGCACACAGGGGTATCTCAGAGAGAGTCTCCCACTGGAGCACACAGGGGTATCTCAGGGAGAGTTCCCCACTGGAGCACACAGGGGTATCTCAGGGAGAGTTCCCCACTGGAGCACACAGGGGTATCTCAGGGAGAGTTCCCCACTGGAGCACACAGGGGTATCTCAGGGAGAGTTCCCCACTGGAGCACACAGGGGTATCTCAGGGAGAGTTCCCCACTGGAGCACACAGGGGTATCTCAGGGAGAGTTCCCCCGCCGGCCGCTTCACTGGGCTTGACAAAGTGTAAAGGCTGTGGAAGGGTTTTGCTTACGTCTGTGAACTGGATCTGTTTCTTCTCGGAGAGGTGAGGCAGGAACTCTTCACATTCGGCTGCAGTGGATTCACAGGCTTCATAACTGGGGAAATATCAGAGAAAACTCTCCAGGTGAGTGCAGACATGAACTGGCAGCGTTCGAGGCATTACATTGTCAGCCACTGAATGGAGAGGAGATGCATCAGGAAGGCTTATCCCAGGTGCTAAATCCAGGGCACCGCGCTGTGGGAGGGTCAGTGCTGAGGGAGCGCCGCACTGTCGGAGGGTCAGTGCTGAGGGAGCGCCGCACTGTCGGAGGGTCAGTGCTGAGGGAGTGCCGCACTGTCGGAGGGTCAGTGCTGAGGGGGCGCCGCACTGTGGGAGGGTCAGTGCTGAGGGAGCGCCGCACTGTCGGAGGGTCAGTGCTGAGGGAGCGCCACACTGTGGGAGGGTCAGTGCTGAGGGAGCGCCACACTGTGGGAGGGTCAGTGCTGAGGGAGCGCCGCACTGTGGGAGGGTCAGTGCTGAGGGAGCGCCGCACTGTCGGAGGGTCAGTGTTGAGGGAGCGCCGCACTGTCGGAGGGTCAGTGCTGAGGGGGCGCCGCACTGTGGGAGGGTCAGTGCTGAGGGAGCGCCGCACTGTCGGAGGGTCAGTGCTGAGGGAGCGCCGCACTGTCGGAGGGTCAGTGCTGAGGGAGCGCCGCACTGTCCGAGGGTCAGTGCTGAGGGAGCGCCGCACTGTCGGAGGGTCAGTGCTGAGGGAGCGCCGCACTGTCGGAGGGTCAGTGCTGAGGGAGCGCCGCACTGTCGGAGGGTCAGTGCTGAGGGAGCGCCGCACTGTCGGAGGGTCAGTGCTGAGGGGGCGCCGCACTGTCGGAGGGTCAGTGCTGAGGGAGCGCCGCACTGTCGGAGGGTCAGTGCTGAGGGAGCGCCGCGCTGTCGGAGGGTCAGTGCTGAGGGAGCGCCGCACTGTCGGAGGGTCAGTGCTGAGGGAGCGCCGCACTGTCGGAGGGTCAGTGCTGAGGGAGCGCCGCGCTGTCGGAGGGTCAGTGCTGAGGGAGCGCCGCACTGTCGGAGGGTCAGTGCTGAGGGAGCGCCGCACTGTCGGAGGGTCAGTGCTGAGGGAGCGCCGCACTGTCGGAGGGTCAGTGCTGAGGGAGGGCCACACTGTCAGAGGGTCAGTGCTGAGGGAGCGCCGCGCTGTCAGAGGGTCAGCGCTGAGGGAGCGCCGCACTGTCAGAGGGTCAGTGCTGAGGGAGCGCCGCACTGTCGGAGGTCAGTGCTGAGGGAGCGCCGCACTGTCGGAGGGTCAGTGCTGAGGGAGCGCCGCACTGTCGGAGGGTCAGTGCTGAGGGAGAGCCGCACTGTCGGAGGGTCAGTGCTGAGGGAGCGCCGCACTGTCGGAGGTTCAGTGCTGAGGGAGCGCCGCACTGTCGGAGGTTCAGTGCTGAGGGAGCGCCACACTGTCGGAGGGTCAGTGCTGAGGGAGCACCGCACTGTGGGAGGGTCAGTGCTGAGGGATCACCGGGCTGTCAGAGGGTCAGTGCTGAGGGAGCGCCACACTGTCGGAGGGTCAGCGCTGAGGGAGTGCCGCACTGTCGGAGGGTCAGTGCTGAGGGAGCGCCGCACTGTCGGAGGGTCAGTGTTGAGGGAGCGCCGCACTGTCGGAGGGTCAGTGCTGAAGGAGCGCTGCTCTGTCGGAGGGTCAGTGCTGAGGGAGCGCCGCACTGTCGGAGAGTCAGTGCTGAGGAAGCGCCGCGCTATCGGAGGGTCAGTGCTGACGGCGTGCCGCACTGTCGGAGGATCAGTGCTGAGGGAGCGCCGCACTGTCGGAGGGTCAGTGTTGAGGGAGCGCCGCACTGTCGGAGGGTCAGTGCTGAAGGAGCGCTGCTCTGTCGGAGGGTCAGTGCTGAGGGCGCGCCGCACTGTCGGAGGGTCAGTGCTGAGGGAGCGCCGCACTGTGGGAGGTTCAGTGCTGAGGAAGCGCCGCGCTATCGGAGGGTCAGCGCTGACGGCGTGCCGCACTGTCGGAGGGTCAGTGCTGAGGGAGTGCCGCACTGTCGGAGGGTCAGTGCTGAGGGAGCGCCACACTGTCGGAGGGTCAGTGCTGAGGGAGCACCGCACTGTGGGAGGGTCAGTGCTGAGGGAGCACCGGGCTGTCAGAGGGTCAGTGCTGAGGGAGCGCCACACTGTCGGAGGGTCAGCGCTGAGGGAGTGCCGCACTGTCGGAGGGTCAGTGCTGAGGGAGCGCTGCTCTGTCGGAGGGTCAGTGCTGAGGGAGCGCCGCACTGTCGGAGGGTCAGTGCTGAGGGAGCGCCGCGCTATCGGAGGGTCAGCGCTGACGGCGTGCCGCACTGTCGGAGGGTCAGTGCTGAGGGAGCGCCGCACTGTCGGAGGGTCAGTGCTGAGGGAGCGCCGCACTGTCGGAGGGTCAGTGCTGAGGGAGCGCCACACTGTCGGAGGGTCAGTGCTGAGGGAGCGCCGTGCTGTCGGAGGGTCAGTGCTGAGGGAGCGCCGCACTGTCGGAGGGTCAGTGCTGAGGAAGCGCCGCACTGTCGGAGGGTCAGTGCTGAGGGAGCGCCGCACTGTCGGAGGGTCAGTGCTGAGGGAGCGCCGCACTGTCGGAGGTCGGCGCTGAGGGAGCGCCGCACTGTCGGAGGGTCAGTGCTGAGGAGGTACTGTCTTTGCTGCTCTGTTTTCTCAGATCAGGCAGGGAATCCGGGCACGTGGACAGGTATGAGGGGGATAGAGTGTGAAACTGAAGTTAATAGTTAATCCGGAGTCAAGGTTAGGCCGGGACTAAATGAGTGCGATTGATAACCTCAGCTAACATCCTGCAAACATTCTGGCAACTCCGTGAGAATTGAACAGTCCACGTCATTCTCCAGGTCTTAACAACTGTTTACAAACTGATAACCATCACAATCTCATTGACATTGCCAACAGAACTCTAATGGCAACGAAAACAGAATTACCTGGAAAAACTCAGCAGGTCTGGCAGCATCGGCGGAGAAGAAAAGAGTTGACATCTCACTCACCCCCCCGTCTTCATCTCCCCTTATCCCCATGCCCCTCTATTTCTTTCTCCCTCATGTGTTTATCCAGCCTCACCCTCCCTCTTAAACATATCGATACGATTCACCTCGACCCCTCCCTGTGGGAGCGAGTTCCACATTCTCCCCGCTCTCTCTGGGTAAAGACCTTTCTCCTGAATTCCCCCCTCGATTGGATTTATTAGTGACTGTCTTATATTGATGCCCACCTCTAGTTCTGGTCTCCCCCCTACAAGTGGAAACATCTTCTCTATGTCGACCCTATCGAAACCCCCTTCATCATTTTAAAGAGTTCAATCAGGTCACCCCCCCCTCAGCCTCCTCTTTTATAAAGGAAAGAGCCCCGGCCTGTTCAGCCTTTCCTGATAAGTTTTCACCTCTCAGTTCTGGGATAATCCTTGTGAATCTTTCTTTGTAGCTTCTCCTGTGCATCTGTATCATTTTAAATAATTTTGAGACCGGAACTGTGCACAGTGCTCCGAGTGAGGTCTAACTGAGGGATACGGAGACCGGAACTGAGCACGGTGCTCCGAGTGTGGTCTAACCGAGGGATACGGAGACCGGAACTGTGCACGGTGCTCCGAGTG